>JAQGAT010000281.1:0-40348 GCA_034687845.1 Pantelozetes paolii
CTCTCTCTCTCTCTCTCTCTCTCTCTCTCTCTCTCTCTCTCTCTCTCTCTCTCATTTTGAGCGCCGACATATCTCTCCGGTGTCTTTCCTACCTCACCCTTCTATCAACGGTCTATAATTAGATTTATTTATACTTTTATGTAATTTATTGTTTCCAATGCCTACTTGTGCTCTGAAGACACGACATACGCTGCCTACCAGAGTGAGATACATGAAGATGCTTTTGTCAGAAGAAAGCAAAGGAGAAATCGGACCACTTTTACAGTACAACAACTCGAGGAACTGGAGAAAGCGTTCGCACAAACACACTATCCCGACGTCTTCACACGTGAAGGTATGACTAATGTGCTAATGATTTGAAAAATAGTTAATGAAATTAAAACATCAGATCTCGCGATGAAAATAAACTTAACGGAAGCCAGAGTTCAGGTTTGGTTTCAGGTAAGACTAAGGCTTTCCCTATTTTCCAGTGTTTCTCACATTACTATTGATTCAAACATTCATTGAAACGTTCATTCATTTACTTATTTCTCAATTCAATCATTGGTTTCAAAATTCACTCTTAAGTCAAATGAATGAACGAATAAGTGATTGAAAAGTAATTTCATTTGATTTACAAATCACTTTAAAATTAATGTTTAGTTTTTGATGAAAAATGCTTTAAAAGTAATTCATTTAAAGTTTTGAGTCAATAATTATTTGAGATTTAAGTTGTTTTGTAATAAAATTATTGAGTGTTTGACTGATTGGGCAAATGTTTGCACCGACAGAACCGAAGGGCCAAATGGCGTAAAGCCGAGAGATTACGTAAGGAAAGAGAGGATAAGACAAACAAATCTAATGACAGTTCATCTCTAAGTAATATAAATGTTGAGACTTCTGGCAATAATGAGCTCATTATAACTCCAAGTTCATCGCCTGAGCCTAAAACTAACGGTGATTTGAGCTGTAATTCATCGGTGGGTTCGCCCTCTAATGAAACCCTGAGCAAAACAAAACTGTTGGACAGACAGACACCGGAAAGTCAGCTAAATATGCAAATCGTTCAAAACGTTTCAAAATCTTTGAGTAATTCATCGATTTTTAATCCATTAATCGTTTCTCAATCGGGAAGTAATAGAAACTCAATCAATGAGTTGAATGTCTCCGCTCTGTCGTCATTACGTTCCCCTCCTCTCACACTTCATGGACAGTCACCTTTCATGGACAATGCTTCATTGCTAAAAGAGTTATCTACCCATCCTTTTGGGCCATCATTTCCACTGAGAAACTCATTTCTCTCTGCTTTCACGGGTTCTGAGAGGTATTGCAAACACTTTTTACTTATATTTGAATTTAACTAAACTTTGTTAACAATCACACCAATAGTGTACTGAACGCGGCGGCGGCTGCCGCTAACTCATCCGGCCGCTTCTCATCCCTACAGCCCCTATTTGTCCCAGCTCATATGGCACACCAGTTTGCTTCGGCTTCTTTCCCATTCAAAGGTTATTTATAACTGAGTTATTAATTCAACACAAATTAAAGGCTGTGTTCAATAGCTCTGTGCGCCTGTTGTTTGCCTACAAGCCGTTCACTCTCTCCTCTACCACCGACCCCCTCCACCACAAGTACTATAACATCCAATATCTCAAACGTCAATCACTCATCTTTGAGCAACTCTTCCAACACCTCGAGTGTCAATGAATTGAGACGTAAAGCCAAAGAGCATTGTGAGTCTGTGTTGGCTCAGGCGTCCACTAATGCGTCCACCAATGCGTTTAAGTCCACTCTTTCGCCAAACACTTCTTAATTTGATAAGTAATTAGGTTTTGATGTCTTTGTCATTCAATTGTGTACTTCTTTTGTTGTATAAATAAAATGTATGTTATATTAGACACAAAACCCTTAAAAATCATTTAATATTTAGATTTCAATTAATTTTTATATAATTTATATATGAATTGAAAATATAATGAAAATAAAAGTTAGTTTTCAGTCATTTATTCAATACTTTATTTAAAACTAAAAATATCTATATTTATAGTCAAGTTTAACGCAAACATTATTCACACAATAAAGAGATCCTGAATAAACATTTTCGTTAATTTACTGATTCATTCAAACCTTTGCTTCCTTTGGACGACAATTATTTAAATTAATTAAAATGAAAAGTGGTTTTGAATTTTTGTCAAACCTTTCAGTTAATTAAAAATCCGTTAATTTTGAGTCAAAATTGAGTTTCTTTTAAATTATTTTATAGATTAGTGAAAAATAATTGGTTTAAAAGTAAATCAATTAAAAGTAGAGTTGAAATGAAATGAGAGAAACAATTAATTGCTTAACATTTAGATAAGACTCGTCACCAAAAGCATTGAATAATAATCTGATGAAAGGCTGACTCCTATGCATGAATTGCTGACAAAACTTGAGATAACAACACATCTGACAGACTTTAGTCTATATTCAGTTTGCTTTCAAATAGATTCATATAATATGATATAATTTGAAGCACTGGTAGTGCCGTCAGGGATATAGCGTTCAAATACGAGAAAATGAAGTTTAAGTTTTGAAAATTGAAAGCAAATGACAATAAAAAGATTCATTGAATTAGTTATTCTTAATACAATGATTGAGAAACTCATCTCTGAAAGACCCGGGGCATTGGCTCTACTCTATAATTATGTCAAATAAATTAAAATTCATATAAAATAATAATTTCGTGAATAAATTCATATTTGCGTCAAATTTCACAAATACTGACAACAAATCCTAATTTAAGTAAAATTATTATTTAGTTCTCTATTCAGTGATTAATAAATTGTAATTCAATTAAACTATAATTCAATGTCTAAATCGATTCAAACATTCATTTCATGCATTAATTTAATAAAAATTCATAAAAAAAAACATTTTTAATGATTTTAACGCTGAAGTGATTGAGATAACAGAGAATCACTTTTTTCTATATTTGACTGAATGTCCAAACAATCAATCAATTTATTTATTTTTGATTTTTTTATTATCCATAAATTGTTTCAATGAACTAACGGTGCCTTAGTTTCTATTGGCTATAAGAGCACTGGTAACATCATTAACTGTGAAATTATCAAATAATGTTTGGACAGTAATATTGAAAAATCCTATATTTGTTTATTTATTACATTTATTGTATTTGCAAACATCGGCGGAAACGGTGTTAAGTTATTGATGCCATTCATATTAGTTGAATGTTAGGCCAATCCAATACATCACTGAAAACACAATGTATTGTTGGATGAACTGCAATAAGGGTTAGGATTGGGATTGGGGTTGACGTTCATACTCTTATTTGTAATCGATTTATAATGTTATAACAATATAAAACATTGAATTCAGGTTTAAGTCAAAATGTTTTTTAATAAAATGCAAATATTTTATTAATTTCTTAATCAATAAAATGTATAAACAATTGAAATATAATTTCTAAACTAATCTATAGTTTCTTAAAAGTCATTGATTTTATGTTTACATCAAAACCTATCAATTGTTATGCAAAACATTTGAGTAAATGCATTGAATTCAGTCATAAATTAATTTAATGTTTGAAATGATGAAAAATATTTTTGTTAGACAAGGATTGGTGTATTACTCCAACCCTATTGAAGATGTGGTGTACAAATTGAATCAACAATACAATCATCGTTTTGCAGTGCACTCAACAACAAAATTTGTTCCCAAATTGCCTCCAATGCCTCCATTGCCTCACTTTCCTCACTTGCATCCAATGTGTTCATTGTCTTCATTCACTTCCCTTCCCTATCAGTGCTCCCGAAATGCTTAATAAGTCAGAAAAATATCGAATAAAAAGCGAAAGCAAACAACAATTCAATCACTTCTTTAGCCTCACATCCAATGGATGTATATTTTGCTGAAAACACTAATCATTGTATAAAAAGAAACATTAATTTCACAAACAATTCATTGAAATAACACATAATTTAATGTGAATTTAATTTAAAAATTCAATGCCTTTTGAAAACACAATTACTATATTACTATTGAATTGTTATAAATTCAGTGAAAATAATGGCATTAAATATCAGTAGAAATAGTGTAACAAAAGAAATAGTTTTTTTTATGAAAACGATATCTCTTTTGTTGAAAAAAACAAAATTGTCTTCAGATCTGATTACTTTTATATTACTTTATATAACATTTTATTTATATATAGTTTTTGTTTTTATTTTTGAATTACTTTTATTTCAAATCTAAACTAATTTCAAACTAAAAGTTTATTTCTGTTTTGTTTTTGAATTTGAATAACAATTTGTATTGATTTTTGTGAAACAGCTTTAAGTGAAAACAAACACAAGAATAAAACAATTCATCACTGAATCCAAAATTTATGACTTTTCCTGACTGTCAACCAGTGATTCAAATATAACCCTATTATTGTTTGTTTTAAAGATTTATGGTTTGAATCTTCAAAGCAATACAATTATGTCATCAATATATTTATCCTATCTTTAGATAACACAAAGTATTTTCAAACTTTATTCAATCAATTGTTATTCAATTGATTTTATTTTCATAATTGAGTGTTTGATTTGAAGATAATTTGATAGAATCTATAAATTTCTTTCATTTCTCTTATAAAAACTTTATATTAATGTCATTTGAGTTTTAAAATTGATATCCCATTAGAAAAGGGGTGTTTTTGTGTGTCTGTGAGGAAGTGCAGGTATTTCTCCTGCAATAAAAGGGACAATCGGGTGGAGGATAATTGGATTTTACATCTTGGTTACCTATTCTGATATATGTGTGAAAATATAAAACTAAATCTATTTATTTTTAGAGTTGTCTCAGTTATGGACCACTGATGTTAACCATAGACAGAGTCAACCATTGTTTCAATTCAGACAACAGAATGAATTCAATGAAAAACAAACATTGAAGGCATTTGTAATGCAGTGAAGAGATGTACAGATAGTCAAACACACATTACTTAGAGCTCAAGCATATAGAAAGTAAGCACAGGTCGTCTGGTCGTCAATGAGTTGTTTCATTGCTGCTCTTATTTATTCAATGATTTACTAATAATCAAAACAAAAGTGATATTTGACTGAAAATTTCAAATTGAAATCAAACTGACTCTGACTAACAAAAAAATGCTTAGAATTGTATCATTTTCGTGTCTTATTTGTACTTGAGTAAATCACCAAGATTTATAATGCAAGCACTGAAACATCTTCTTATGGATATTATATTTGATTAAATACTTATTAACTATTTGTGCAGAAATATCGCAACTAATGAACGAAACGTCAATTTCTTTGCAATTAATGAGAACTCAATTCAACATATAATTAGAAAATAATTATAATTATTGTTACTCTAAATGAAGTCAAACATTGTTTGTCAGAAATCCGAATCCAAAGCAAGAGGTCTGACATAAAGTTAAACTGATTTCTCATAAACTAATTGATTATTAAATGTGATTAACCATCAAATCGAGTGAAACCCTATATACCAGGTCTTCATTTGTCTTGAAATACTAACGGCACTAATGAGGCGTTTGGTTCAGACATTTGCTTCAGACGTGACTTTCGACCAAAAAATTTTGGTCCGAATTATAAATAATAGAATTGAAATGAATAGTCAATAGTATTATACAAACCCTTACACAACACTCAACACAAACTCCAATACAAGTCATAACTTATAATAACTTTTATTTTTATGCAATACTCGGGGCTAAGAGTCAGACAATTGAAAACACAATACAATAGATGTGTGAGATATCGATAACAAAGCTATGCGTCACTTGATTTGCATTACAATCAATAATTGAGTGCTTCAAACATCACATATTTGGCCTAATTGTGCATATTTTATACATATTATGCCGATGCCTACCAGTGCTCTCCATTCAATAAATTCAAAGGAATAGTAATTTTGTACGATTTGTGCACAAAATTTATTTATTGGACAAAACATTAAGCATTCATTGTTCACTGAATTTCACACTTAATAACAAGTGTTTGAAATATTATACAAATATTTGAAGAGTTATTAAATAACAGTTATTTTGCTTTCATTTTCAGTCAATTTAATCAAATATTGTGTTTATTATTATTATTTACACAATTAAACCAAAATATATATCAAAACCAATAACTGCTGAGAAATTTTGTTATAAAATATAAATGTATTGAAAAATTATGCTTTGATTTGATTTATTGTATGATTTGATGAAATTAATGTTTATTTTGTTTGGTTTATAGATTAGTATTAATTGAATGAATGATCAAAACTATAACAAAGTCTTAGAAATAATTCAATTTATTATTTGGTATAAAAATAATTGTTTTAATTATTAACAAACCATTAAATGATAACAATATATAAAATTAATTAAGTCTTTAATAATTGCTTATAAAAAATTGTTTTCAACTTTTTTTAGACATGTATTTGAAAATCTAAATAAAATATTTTGGGTTATTATCGTCCGAATCAATGGAAAGGTAGTCAAAAGCCCCTTAAGTCTTAATTTTGTATAACATTGAACTAAAAAAAAGAAATAAAAAGTTTTAATTCACAAAACATTTTGTATTTTTGATACAGACTTTAAAACAAACAAATTATTTCTAAACTTTATATTTGTTTCAAAAAAAGTTATTTTTTATTATTATTTTTTCATTCAATGACTTTAGGGTGCAATCAATGCAATCATTTTATAGAAGAAACACTCATTGATTCGCAAGTCTAGTACAAACCCGGGCTGTTTTGCTCTGTGCTCTTCTGGCAATACAGTCAATGCATTGTATCGTTTGAATGTGATTCAGAGCACTGGCGAGAGAGCACAGGGAGATGTGATGCCATAACTCAGAATAGATGTTATATATGTCTAAATTTGATGATAAAATTAGCTTAATTTAATGCAACGGATCTAAAGTGAAAGGTATAATAAGAAAGACTTAAATAAGGAGTAGAGCACACAGTAAAGCACCAGTAGAGCACACGAGTGACTTGTAATTGGATTGTTTGCGGCGCCCATAAAAATATCATTACTTAATACAAAAACTGGTGAATTATTAATTCACTTTTGCATGTTATCAATGTCTATATTATATTCAATGCAATTCAACTAATTTCAAAGCCCAACCAAATTGAGAGCTAATCTAATCAATCATTTAATGCACTTCTCCTCAACACAACCCAAGCCCTGAAATACTGACTCTTTTATTATTTAACATTTAAATATAAAACATCAAATTATTTTCGTTTCACAGATAATACTATTATAGCACTGGACCTATAAAAGCACTGTTGGTTTGCAATTATTGCAATTTTATTTAATATTTAAATTATATAACAAAACTCTAAAATCAATGAACTCTTCAGCGATTGAATGCAATTTTAGGTTTCATTCAATTCTCTATTCATTGAAAAAGGTTTTGAATCAACGATTGCTTTGAATAGAGAATTGAAACCAAAGCTAAGATTTGGATCAAATGTTAATGTATTGTGTGTTAAGTCTTATATTCATTTGAAATGCAATTTGATATCAAAAAATAATTCTTAACTCAATTTGTACGACAACTCAATCGACGGATCAATTGTGAGGGGAAGGGGAAGAGTCCGTAGTTTTCAATTACGTTGTGTTGAGCGCACGACTGGCGTCGGGACATATGGAAGAGCACTAACAATGCGATACACCATTGCCTGCATTCTTGTGATGTTTGCAATGCATTTCTAATCTTAACCATTGCATCCCTGGCCTCCAACGCATGCATTGCAATAATCATTGCATTACAACATTCACAGCTCATAATCGGATTTACACTTTCAGATAATCCTATTTAGTGAACGAAAGAGTAGGGTTTCTAACCATAACTGAAAATACAATCATTTTTTTCACTAAAAATTATCTCATTTTTATCAAAATATAATCAAAAACTCAATTAAATTCATTCATAATCTCTAATAAGTGTTAATTCGTGTCATATTTACGATTCAATTGTAAGCTTATTGTGAAAAATGAGAAATCGTTTCAAAGGTTTTCAAATAAAATGATGTTTTGAATGAGAAATAAAAATCTAAAATAAAATGCAATTTTTGTCACTATTTTGGTGAATAAAATCAATTTTATTTGAAATAAACACTAATTTTAAAAGTAATGAACTTTAAGTGATATTTTGTTTTTAATCGTTTCAATCGTTTCAATCAATTTTCATTTCAATCCAGTCTTCTCTTCGCAAAGAAATAAGTCTTGAAATGAAATATAAGTTAAAAGGTTTGAGTGAATCTATTATAAGACAAATTGTTGAAGATTTGCTGTAATAATGATAACTTGACATCAAATGTGTCATTATTTTCAATTTGAGTCAAATATAATACGAGTTTATCTAATCATAAGAAAGAAGTCTTTGTTTAGGAGAGAAAAAGTGCAAAAAATAATTATTAATTAAAATTGATTTCAATTATGAAAATCTGAATATAGTTTTCATTTTTACCAAAATTTATTTAAATTTAAAATTATTTTTGAATAAAAATTCAATTATAATAACAAACACTGAAATGAATTCAAATACATATTAATTGAAATAAAATCTTGTTTTTTAAAACCAAACAAAAGAAATGCAAAACTGATGACAACATTGATGACCACATTATGCATCAGTTTTATCACATAATAAGTAGTTTCAAACCAAATGATGACTTATTTGAAGAGCTTTGAAGAGCTTTTGAAGTGATATTACTATACATTTAATGTTTATAAGCGTTTCATTCTTTTAGGCATTGGAAGGGTATATAAAAGTTTTAGATCATAGGAAAGACTCAAACATAGGATTCAAGTAATTTAAAAGACCTTAAAATTTATGATCAATTTTTGCGGTGAATTGAAAAAAGATGCGACACTAAGAGGACAGGCAATGAGCCAATCATCTTATTTAAGTGATATTAATGTCTGGCCAAACGGTTGAGCGCACAAACCAATGACAAAAAGTTGGAAACGGCTTAAAGGATCACATTTAAAATCCAGTCATTTTTTAAAACTGACTGAAAATTGTTAAAAACTAAAAATTGAGAGATATTTACAAAAAAGCATAAAAAGAAGTGCTGTTCTGCCGGTGCGGTAAAAAAGTAGTCAATTTATAAGAGATTATGAAATCATCTTTAATGACAAAATATATTTCCATTTATTCCCTTATAATATATAAAGTAATAAAACTCTTTACCAAAAAAACATTAAAATTTAATTTATTGTTCACTCGTTTTGCACTTTTTATTATTATTATTGCTTTCATTGCTGTAATGTTTTTGAAATCAATTTCAATATAAATCAAACTATAGTTTCATTTATTGAGTAATTTTTGCTGAATTTCATAAAACATTTTGTTTATATGACATCAAAATGTAATGAAATTGCTTTTAAAATGAGAATAAATTCAATGATTTTGATGTTGTTTTCATTATATCTTACAATTTTTTATGAATGGAGAAAATGTAAAATTATTTCATTTAAAGTCATAAAGATATTTGAATTAAGTATGAATTCATTTACAATATCTGTGTCTTTGTGTGTCTCTTACAAACAATTATTTAAACAATCATCAAGGTATTTTATTTCATAGTCATTATTTTGTTATTTATACAATAGATATGTTTCAATTAATAACTGTTCAAAATATTCATGTAATTAAAAATCAAAATTAAATTTTCTTTCATAACTTAATAATTAATTTTTAAAAATTAAGGATTTATTTAAAAACAAATAATCCGTTAAAACATTCATAAAATAAAAATGATATTAACTTTTATAAAATGTATTAATTATTCAATAAATCCTTATATTCTGGACATACCTGTGCTTGCACAGTATTACAATATTAGAGTAAAGCTATGTTTCGTAAATTATTTTTCAGATCTCATGAAAAATTAATTACAATTTTCAATGAATACGGAAACAAATTAAGAGAAACAAAGATTACATTCATTTGAAAATTGTATAAAAATTACATAAAAACAAACATTTTATTTACTTTTCAAACAAATTTCGTTAAAATTTCATTATTTAAACAATTCTTTACTTAAATAAATGGCTAACAAATAGTGAGAGGAAAAAAGTGAAATAATTTTCATAACATTACTCTGTATTTGAAAAACAGACTCAAAGTTAGAGTTAAAGCAAATGCAGAATAAATTGAAACTTAATTCCCATTCCCTGTAAGTCATGGAAAATCATCGCACACTTTGTTAGACAGGAATTGGATGAGAAAGTAAATTTTTTAAGGGTTAGTAAATTGCATCTAATCTGACGTAATCTCAGCCCAGGTATAAGTAATGTTTAATCAGAGTCATGTTATGAGGTTTGGATCACATAATTATTCTGAATCATCCAATATTTTGAGCACAAGTACTAATACTATAAGCAATTCCCACAAAGATTAGGGAAAATATCGTTTAGTGCTATGTCTTAAGGGTTGTGTCGCAAATCGAGAGCTCATAAAAGAGAAAAATAATTTGTTTTTATTATTATATAAAACACTATATAAGATATGAATCAACACAAAGCACCTGAGCTTTAGTTTTTGCATCCAATGCTCTGTCTCTACATCTGTGCGCCAAAGAAAACCATTCACAACACCACTGATGGATGATATATGAAAACAATGAAGACATTGAAAACCCATTGGGATCTGAGGGGGAATTTCGTTGCATTCGCTGCACTGGTATTAAAGCAGTGGTTCTCTACTCTAATATGAAAAAAGATAATAAGAATAGCGTCGGTCTAACGGTTCCAACTGTTCCTGTGATGAGATGACATACAAATCATATAAAACTTATATTATTTGATAAATGATTGCATTTTTCGCTTTAATTTAGAGAATAAATGCCACAAACAATGAACTCTTCCTTCTTTAAGGCCTTCCACTCTCGACGACAACACGTCTTGCACTCAAAGTCATAACTAGTGTGATATGTGTATCAATTCAGTCAATCTATAAGTGCTTTAAATAAAGTCTAGTCAATGCATATTGTATTCGCTGAAAATGAGGGCACAGTTAGCTCTCTGTTAGCGCTGATGACAAACGTGTAGACATTCCCTATTCAGTCCTAAAGTGAGTAATAAAAGGATATTCAGATCATTGAATCGGACGGTTGGACTGGACATTAAAGGCTAGGCCTATGTCTGACCATTACGTTTATGTCTCTCACGCACCGGAAGAGTCCGAGCGAACAGATCTACCGGAAAGTCAATGCCATAAAGAGAAGCACAAAAAATGACAGCAAATAACAAAAAGCAAAGTTTTGTACTAATATTGCGCTCATATTAAGTGCCTTTCATTTAATGGCAATCAAATAAGACTTTTGTTTGTTTTGTCAAAACATAGCAATTCATAGCTATTATTGAAAACATTCAGAAAAGCGTAAAATTCTTTCATAAAAGCCTTTAAATGACAAAAACAGACGCCAATCAGAGGAAGATATGGACTTCCGATTTGATAGCACTGTTAAGTATAGACCGACTGTCCATTCACTCGCTTTATATTGTATTCAAAGGGGAGTGAATCCCAGAATCTGTGCAACACTTTGAGCACTGATCGCATCAACACTTATATAAAAATAATACATAGAGTGCTATGGATTGTAGAAAACAGTTAACGACTTTAAGTCTAAGAATAAAAATATAATATAAAAATAATATTCATATAAACTATTGAATTGTGTTTTTGTGTCGATCAGTGGCACAACTATAAGCACCGGACTGTATGCCCGTTACGGGTTATCAATTTGCAGATCCGGTCAGTTGTCCACTGAATGGCTATTTAGGAAATATAAAAGTGATTTCGCAAACACTTAATGATATAATAGAGTGAAAACACTTTCAGCGGATATTAAACACAGTTTTGCTATAATTATTCAATTGTTTATAACTTTAACTGAAAATTGCAAAACAATAGTAAGTGAAGTTTGAGATTGACCTTACCTTGGATGTTGAGCATAAAGTATCATGTTTAAACTAGTAATTAAAGGTACAAAAGCAATATCAAAATAAATAAAGCAGAAGTTTATTCAAATAAATATTATATTTGATAAAAAAATATTTAACACAAACTCAACCCAACAGTCAATCCAACAGTCAATCCAACAGTCAATCCAACAGTCAATCCAACAGTCAATCCAACAGTCAATCAAATGCAACATTGAATTCAAATTTAAAATTAAAATCAAAGTCTGCATTGAATTGCAAGTCATCTTCAAAATCAACACAAGATTTGAATCTTTTGTTTTCACTTAAATTAATTGATTTTGAATTCAATTGTCTCTCAAATGGACGAAAAAATCGTTTAATTTTGGCTAATATTTGATTAAAACAATTGTTTTTGTCTTTACTATTGATAAACACTTCAACCCATTTGGAAAGACCGTCAGTCAGTAACGCAAACCTGGAGTCCATAAGAATAACGACTCCGAAGTCGTCTTTATGTCTGATCACTCGTCCGATGGCCTGATTTAATGCCCGTTTCATTTGCAATGAATACCAGCCATTGGCCGATAGTTTGGCATTTGATTCAATCAAATATTGTTTCTTTAATATCACTCTGGGATCAAAAAAGGCAGGGAATGGTAGGCCAGTCATTATAGCACAGCGACAGTAATTATCGGGTAAATCGATTCCTTCGGACAGCTTTCCCCGAAAGACGCCGAGAAATGCGGCGCCAATTGAATCCATTTCATCCACTTTTGTCTTATATTTATTGATATCTGAATTGAATTTTTGTTTTTCAATCGTTTCAACGAATAGTTCTTTAAATGAATTCATATTTTCCCAAATGTTTTCATTGTTTCTCCAAAACTCAATGCAATTATAAAGTTGTGGATAAGATGTGAAGAATATTAGCACTCCTTTGGGAAGGCTTTCCATCATTTGAAGTAAACTCAGACCTAAGGCCCGGTAATAGTGGTTTGTGTGCCGGTTCTTGTAAGTAGAGGTAAGAAAGACATTATCTCTTGAATAAGAGATATTAAAAACAGACAATTGATTCGCACTTATGATGTGTTTGTTCTCCAATTTCACGGCAAATGTTAACTCCATTTCCGATTCAAATGAATGGATTGGCGCCAAAGTTCCGCTCGTTATTATCAGACAATAGATTTCCCTATCTATCAGTGCTTTTATACCAACGCTTGGACTTAAACACCTGAGGAATGAAATAAATTTGGTTAAACTGAGACCAAAATTAAATGAAAAGTATTATAATTACCAAACATTTAGAGTCCAGTCTTGTATTGATTGACCCGTCCTTTGAATTTCGGCAAATATTTTATATTTCTTAATGAATTCATTTCTATGTGATTGGAATGACTCGGGTGTTAGAGATCGCGGATATATTTTGGTCAAAAAATCACACAAATTATTAAAATCCGCACAAAAGCTGAAAATTTTTTGTGAATTTTTGGTCTGATTTTTGACTGAAATACCGATAATATTGTCAACGATTTGGAGAATATGTTTACAAACATCCAAAACAAGTCCCGATTCCTCCAAAGCCTTCAAAAATAGCTCTGTTTTTGGTTTACAATTAGTTTTTATTAGTTTTTCAATATTCAACTGAAGACTAATCAAAACACTTCGGAATCGTTTCACTTCTTGTGCATTGAGTTCTTGTAATAAATATAAGTCCGCTTTAAAGTACAACTGATCCTCAATTGAGTCCAACTTTTTGATGATTTTATCCAATTGTTTGATTGAAACTACAAGTGTTTGAGCGGTAAGTCTTGTGGACATACTGTCCTCACACACGCTCTCAATATTATGTCCTTCATCTACAATCACAATAGCGTTCTTAAGAGACAGTGATTTAGACATAATTGGGTCTAATATGTAGTTATAAGGAGTGAACACAAGTGAAGACTTTGTGGCCAAATGTCGGGACGAATAATACGGACAACAGTTATATGTTGTGCCAAAAGTGACCAAATCTTCAATGTCTAAGACATTACCGTTGTTTCGGTTTTGTGTGAATTCATCGATATTTCTATTGACAGTGTTCTCGAGGTCTTTCCGAAAGTATTCACATTCTCTGTCTTTCTTCAACTTTTGGCACATTTGGCTCTGAAGTGAAGAAGACTTCTGAGATCTGACTTCTGGACGCAAACACAACTGAGCTCTGGAGCCGATGACAACAGATGGGAATGAGTTATATTCAGTGCTCTTCAGTTGTCGACAACATTGAGATAACTGTGAATGAGTTCGACTCGAGTACAGTATTCGCGGGATTTTGCGGTCAATGGAAGTGTCAGTCGATTGGTTCCAGACATCCGAGGATTCATTCAATGACTGATTCAATGACTGATTCAACGACTGATTCAACGACTGATTCAACGACTGATTCAACGACTGATTCACTGAAGTCTTAACACTATTTGTCCTCTTGTTGTCAATCACTTCCTTATTCATAGACATCTTCTGAGTGTCGAGCCATCCAAGGGTTGAGCAGAGGATACACAACGTCTTTCCCGTTCCCGTCGGGCTCTCCAACAGACCATTGGTTTTCTTAATAATCAATAAATGGATTGAAAAACATGTGAAACCGTTTGAAGACATACTGAAGACATACCTCTTGTAAACACTTGACAATACTCTTCATGTAATCCAATTGAATGTCATATGGTTTGAAGGGAAACAACACTTTCACGCCTAAGATGTCTATCGGTTCCATGTCTTACGTCTTGTGTCTTAATTGCACACAAAATAACTTCAACTGAAATGACATTGTTTTCAGAGTTTATCGAAAAATAACAAACATTTGAATGCATTTAAAAACTATATAAACATTGAATGCAATGCCTATTGAAGGCAATCATTGGCTCAATATTTGGCACCAGTTTTGACAACAAGTGATCAATAAATCAATTATTGTTTTAATCATTGGTTTATTTGAAACAAATTTATTTATAAATACATTAAATATTCAAAGTTTTAATTAATTTATAGACTCTTTGAATGATTTTTGTTATAAAAATATTAATATAAGAGTAAATGAAAATAAATTATTAAAATACAGTACAAACGCAATATATTTGAAGCAATATGTAATACCCGGCTTATATAGGGGTATCACATGAACAGTCGTGGCATTCAATTAATGAAATGATTTATTGATATAATTATTGAAGAAATTTATGTAAAATTGAAAAAAAAATTAAATTTATAATCGGTTTTAAAACTATAACTAACGAAGAGATGAAGTGTTTTCCCGATTAATGACTTTAAACTCTTTATTATCGGATAAATCAGTGGCCGAGAGCTCAACTGAACATCGCTTAAGAAATATATGTCTTTCAGACTTCGGGACAATAATTGATAGATCTGTTTAAAAAATACAAAATATTAATTGAAACACATTTACCGGTCATTGAAAGTCATACAAACCTCTGATATATTGATCGCGACTTTGTTTCTCAACTTTTTTAAAAATATTGTCAAAAGTCATGGAAAGAGTGCATAAATTCTTGTATTTCTTATAACAACGGATTGATTGACACAAACGATCAAAATTCTTGGTCTCTTTGAATAGGTTTTTGAGCTAAAGATTAAAAGCAATTCATAAATAGGTTTACTTTAAAAATACAAACAATCCTAACCTCCGCTCCGTTTTTACGCCACACTTCCAGTAACTGTTGATTTGATTCTTCGGAAGCTTTGATTGTTTTGTCTTTGATTTCAGGAGTTTTCACTTCAGAAGACTTGCTCTCAATTACAGTGAAACCATCACTACTTTCCATCTCTGAGTCGATGACAATGGGATCCAATTTGTGGACAATATTTTGTGTTTCATTCCAATGAACTTTTTTCACAGAATTTGATTCAACTATTGATTTATTTTTAATAATTGATTGCAATTTGTTTGGAGTCTTGTCTTCACAAACAGTAATGCTTTTGAGCGGAACATTCAGTTTAGTCTTCTTCACAGGACTGGGCTCTAAATCAATGCATTCAAACGTGTCGTTAACCTCTGTATTGTTTGCCGAAGAAGAGGACGTTTTGTTTCCATTAGTGGTTCGACTTATTTGTGACGAAATTGAGTCAAAAATACTATTTGATTGAATCCGGGTTTCATTTGATCTCATATTACCGGTACTTTTAAATGCATTTAAAATCGTGTTTTCATTTCTGAACCCATTTTTTGGCGAATTTTGAAAAATATTTGAATGTTTTTTGAACTGCGGAACAGGTTTTGGCCTTTCATTCACAAATGATTTGTTCGCAACTGAAGGAGAAATTTCTGAACATTTATATGAACTTTGATTTAATGAGAAAAAAGTCTTAAGTTTTCGTATGTTTTCGTCCAAATTATGGGAATGTTGTCTCACAATGAACTTCTCAACCCATTTGGACAGACCGTCATTCAGTGTCGAAAACCTGGAGTCCATTAAAATAATAGCTCCGAAATCGTCTTTATGTCTGACCACTCGCCCGATGGCCTGATTTAAAGTACGTTTCATTTGCAATGTATACCAGCCGTCGGCCGTCAGTTTGGTCTTCGCTTCATTCAAGTACTGCTTCTTTAATACTACTCTTGGATCAGCTATTGAAGGGAACGGAAGGCCAGTCATTATAACACAACGACAGTAATCGTTGGGCAAATCTATTCCTTCGGACAGTTTTCCGCGACAAACACCAAAAAACGCGGCGCCGTTAGCATTGGTTTCGTCCACTTTTAGTTTATACTTAACAATGCAGTCATTGAACACCTTTTTACCCCTGGGCTCAAGAAATATCTGTTTCACACCATTCAGTTTTGGCCAAAGGTTTTCACATTTCTTCCAAATCTCAATGCATTTATTCATCGAAGTATAGGACGAGAAAAACACGAGAACTCCTTTCGGGACAACCCGTAAGACCTCTATCATAGTATAACCCAATCCCTTATAGTAATTCAAGTTATCCCGGTTGTCATACTTGGAGGTCAACACTGTTTTGTCTCTGGAGTGAGAAATGTTAATAATCGACAACTGATTTGAGCCAATGATATGACTGTTCTGTAGTTTTATCGGGAAATTCAACTCCATTTCCGATTCAAATGAGTTGATTGGCGCCAGAGTTCCGCTCGTTATTATCATTGTATGAATTCCTAGATCTAACAGTGCTTTTGCACCAACACTAGGACTCAAACACCAAATGTGTAAAACCCAAGAATCAGATGAACTCTTTTTGAACCAAAAGCTGGCCTTTTCTTCGTCAGAATTACAACCCTTTTCACTAAATATCTTAAACTTCTTAATGAAATCCAATTTGTGTTTAATATACGAGTCATTCGTTGTCAACACCTTTGGAAAGAGGGTTGAGATAAAGGACTCCAAAGCATTGAGTGCCGCCACAACCACCTGAGTCTGAGTGCTATTCATATTACTGTCAGAATTATTGCAAAGCATTGATATCTTATCGATGACACCCAAAATCGGGGAAATTGAGGTCACGTCGAGTCCAGAGCTCTCCATAATAGTGAAAATGTCTTTCGTGTCGTGAGTTGTCTTTTGTGTTGTCTTTTCTTTAATCATAATATCGATAGACATCTCGAGGTCTGACACAAAAAGTTTAAGTTTTGCCAAATCTTCGACATTAAGTTCATTCAACTCTTTGGCATCCAATCCCTCATAAGAGCCATCGTCTATGTCCTTAAGTGACTGAAGAACTGAATCCAAATGTTTGATACAAAGGGCGAAAGTGTCGGATCTGATCTCAGTTGAGACACTCTCTTCACACATCTTCTCGATGTTGTGGCCCTCATCGAAGATGACAACCGAGTCCTTCAGCTCTAATTTGTTTGATTGTCGTATCAGTGGATCCAATATATAGTTATAAGGAGTGAAGACAAGCGATGCCTTCGTCTGTATATAACGGGAGGCATAGTATGGACAACAAGTGCTCTTTTGGCCAAATTTCATCAGATCTTCAATATCTAAGACTTGGTTGGACTGGAAGTCAACACTTCTCTCAACCTTTTGTTCATAATTGCGGTAATAATTGCATGAATTGTGTTTCACTTTGAGACGACAGCTCTGATTCTTGGCTGAAATGCTCTCCAATTTGCTTACTTCTGGATCCAAACAGAGCTGATCTCGGGATCCGATGACAACTGATTTGTATGAGTTGTAAGAAGTCCTCTTCAGTTCCTTACAGGCCTGGGATAACTGCTGATGAGTGCGAGAGCTGTAAAGGATTTGCGGTAATTGTTTGGATAACTGCCATCCGTTTAGAGACACTTTGGGTTTGTCTTCATTTGTCTTCATATTATCCATCAGTTTCTTATACTCAGACATCCTCTGAGTGTCGAGCCATCCAAGGGTTGAGCAGAGGATACACAACGTCTTTCCCGTTCCCGTCGGGCTCTCCAACAGACCATTGGTTTTCTTATCAATAAATGGATTGAAAAACATGTGAAACCGTTTGAAGACATACTGAAGACATACCTCTTGTAAACATTTGATAACATTCTTCATGTAATCCAATTGAATATCATATGGTTTGAAGGGAAACAACACTTTCACGCCTAAGATGTCTATCGGTTCCATGTCTTACGTCTTGTGTCCACAATATCTTCAATCAATTGAAATCTAATCCCAAAGACATAAACCGCTAAAACAGTCATTCATTTGTCGTTGTATTCAATGAACTCTTATTTAGCGCTAAACTAATGCAACAAATGATTGACTGTTGACTGAAATGACATCTTTTGGGCAAACAATTCATTATAAACTTTATTAAGTTTAATACAGAGTTAATATTCTAATATGATATCATCTTGGTCACTCTCATCTTGGTCACTCTCATCTTGGTCATTCCCATCTCATTATGCTCTTTATTAGCCAATCGTTAACTAAATGTTTAAATCATTTTATAGTAAATAATTTTTTTTAATAATTATTAAAAGTTTTAATAAAATTTTTGAAAACAATTTATAATTTCAATTAATATTTAAATTATTTTTTCATTTCATTTGAAATTTATTTTTTAATTAAAATATTTTTTGTTTAAATATTTTAAACAAGTTTTTCATAATTAATTTCATTTAAGAAGTCATTCATTGTTTGTTAAAGTTTGTGGAAAATTGTATGGAATATCCATTGTTTTAAATTATACCTTGGTAGTTCATTATCATTTACGAGAAGGAAAATTTTGACAAAATTGTTTTGTTTATTTGAGTCGTAAAAACCACAATTTAAGTAACCAAGGTGTTTTAATAATAAATTCTCTTAAATATTGTAAAATCAGTTTTTATTTTAATATATTTTTAAAAATTAATTTAAATTTTAAATTAAATGTGAAATTAATGTCAAAAAAGTCAAACATCGAGTGATTTATCATATTTTCAGAGATGTCTTAAAAATTATTTTATTCATTGATTTGCAGAAAGAACTCATGAATTGCTTTAAATAATTGAAATTCATTACAAATTTTTTTGTTTTTATTCAAATGATTGTAAAAATAGATATAAATTTAAAATTTATTACAAAAACTAAAAAAAACCCAAAAATTATTTATTTTATTAACAATTGTTTGAAACTATAATTAGTGCCAAAAACCTACAGATGTTCTCAACGTTTCTATTATTGAGATATTGAAAGGAAATTCAAAGAAAATATAAGGAGTTGTGAGCATTTGGTGGACCTATCGGTGCAAATCAGCCTTTGGTGGACCTATCGGTGCAAATCAGCTCTTATTCAACAATTAAAGAGAAAACGACTCAAAGTTATGCAAAAACTACAAACCCTTGTAATAACCGTAAAACCAACCCTTCCTGCAGTGCCTTCAGTGCTATTGATAGTGCACTGAAATTACTATATTATACCAAAATCTACCTGAGCATATACCTGAGCATTTAGACTGAGTCCTATTGTTAAGCTATTCACTAAAGTTTTTTGTGTGTTTGCCAGTGAATGGGTTGGAATAATAACCGGTGCACTAATACCGACAGATCTGTGTACTCAGACCAACAAGTGATGTGCAGACATAACAATGGAAAGGGAGGACATGGCCTGACCTCCCCCTTCAATTGAAAGGATAGGGAGGAAGTGGTAGAGGAATGGATGGCTATTATAATAGTTTGTAATAATTTCACACAATTTGTGTTCAAATCATTCATTCATTCATTCAATTGAGACAATCGTCACATCATTTGTGAGTAAAGACTGAAATGGTTTTGGTATTACTGTTGCTATGCATTCATCAATGCATTCATCTATGCATTCATTCACTGCTATATACGCCGTCTTTTGGAGAGGTTTAGGCTTTACATACATTGCAAACATTGGACAGACATTAATGTCTTTCCCCACTCTATGCCAGCCCTCACAACACACTTCTGGCCTAAGATCCCAGTGCTCTGGTGTTGAGCTATATTGCAATCCATTCCACCATTACTTGAGTCGATCACAAATGAAAAGGTGTCACACGTTTGAGACAAGAGAAGACATCAACTGAAGAGGAATGCAGTCTTTGTGTCCACCAATTGATAGTGCATTGAAATGACATCCACTTAAAGACAATTTGTGTCTAAACCAGTGTTGCGTCCAATCGTTAGACAATGTGTTCACTCATATGACTGTCATTGCATTGAATTACAGCTGATTTCAAACAAACCATTCATTCAATCAATTGATTGATATTTTTGCCAAAACCTCTCATTTCTCTCCAAATTATTAATTAATAATTATTTTTACAACAAATCAATAGTTTTTTAATCAAATTATAGTTTGTTTTCTGCAAAACAATCATTCATTCAATTGAAAGCCAAATATATTATTAAATAATTATTAGATTTTAAGTAATATTTAAAATATTTGACAAAATTTTATTACAATTAAGTGTTGTTTTCACTCTTTTCTCACTATATTTGATCCTTAAATGACATTTATTTGTGAATTAATTGCAAATCAAATCAATATTTAATATAAGAAAAGATTTACTATTTTTCTCATCAAAAGTAAAATAATATTTAATTATTTATTAATTATATAACAAAACAAAAGTGAAGTAAAAGTGAAGTAAAAGACAATAAGTCTGTGAAAGAAAGCATTTGTGAAGAGAATTGAGATTTTATTTGACATTTCATATAATAGTTTGAAATTTACTTTTAGTTTGAAATTTACTTTTAGTTTGAAATTTACTTTTCAATTGTTTTCTCTTTAAATATATATTCATTTCTTTTACACTAAATTTGATATCAAATCAATTGATTGTCTTTTGGTTGCCATTAATGGACAGGCATTGAGGCATTCACTGCAGAGCTTATCACAAGAAATAAGGGTTTGATTGTCTCTGAAAGCTATTGATATCCTAATCGGTCACCAATAAAGTCATTAGTAATATATATATTTGTGATATAATTGTAATTATTATTCAAATAATATATAACTCAAGACATAAGACATTAACAGACATTGAGTTTGTGTCTCATCTTATCTCTGGTTATAATAAAAACTAATATTCAGTTCATTTGTATTAAAAAGTGATTCAAAAAATATTTTAAACATTTGTTTTTGGTTTTAATTTCTTCATTGAATTGACTATCGATTACTTGAAAGTAATATTAAGACACTATTGATGTGATTGTCTTTTAATTAAAATACCATTTCATGTGATTTTCCTAATGACTACTCAAATCAATATAAATATAAATTTTAATAATAATAATAATATTTAAAAATCATTTTCAAACACAAGAGTTATGTTTAATATTTGGAGAGTTGTGTTCACTTGTGCTCTAAAAGGCGTCCCTTTTTATTAATGTAAGCATTAAATGCATTAATGATAGCGCACTGTAAGTACTGTAGTGTAAGTTAATTAACAAATCTTGTGATAATTGCATACTTTATATGTTTTATATGTTTTATATGTTTTATATGTTTTATATGTTTTATATGTTTTATATGTTTTATATGTTTTATACAAAACATTATATTTGATATTCATTTCATTATATCTATAAATATTGTAATATATGTGCAGTTAATATGTGTTTTGTATTTACACTATATATAAGACTTCCATCCGTTTTGGCTTAGATTTTAGCGTTTAATTCAATTGTCGTAATGACAAACCCAAACACCAATTCCTGTAATGGCTTTGCATTTGGCACTCAATGTAATCATTGTCTTCTGATTTCCCGTTTTTAGGCATAAATTCAATTATAATTATCACAAATCAACTAATTGTGACAATAATGGCCTCAGCTATCAAAGGGATGGTAAGCAAAAACAAGATTAGATATAAGGAAAATGGATTTGATCTGGATCTTTCATGTAAGTTAAGTGCTATTTGCACCGTTTGTTGCATTTAATTATCAATGAAAATGATTGCAAAATATTTTATATAACTTTTGTTTTAATGTATTTTTGATATCAATAGTAAATTGCAGTCAAATTCAGAGCACAATATGTTTTAATGTTTCAATCAATTGATTGCTTGTTTAGATATCTCGCGAAACATAATAGCAATGGGATTCCCGGCCGAGAAGTTGGAGCGGTTTTACCGCAACCACATCGACGACGTCGTCCGCTTCTTCGAGAATAAACATAAGGATAGATATCAGATCTATAACCTGTGCGCTGAGAGTAAGCGCCGATACGATGTCAACAAATTCCAACGCCGTGTCGTCGATAGTTATGCCTTTCAAGACCACAATCCCCCGCCGTTTGAAATACTAAAGCCTTTCTGTGAGAACGTTCACCAATGGCTGACTCAGGACAAGGATAATGTGATTGCCATTCATTGTAAGGCCGGAAAAGGTAGGACAGGTGTAATGATCTGCGCATATCTGGTTCACTCCGGTGAGTGTCAAATCACTGACGACTCGGGATCTACTGTTAAGATAACCGGTGCCGACAAAGCGCTGGAATACTACGGTCGCCACCGAACTCACGACAAGAAAGGGGTAACCATTCCGAGTCAGAAGCGATACGTCTATTATTATGAAACACTAGTCAAAGAGAGACTCGAATACTACTCAACACCCCTTAAACTATATTCAATAACATTGACGACAATACCCCTCATAAACGGCGGAGCGTTTACATTGATTTGTGAAATAATTCAATTACCGAAACAAAAGTTAAAGACTTATGAAATAGATGTGCGGAAAGGCCTAAAGTTCCTGAGCTATCCCTTACCCGAAGAACTGGTATTTCGTGGAGACATTAAGATTGAGTTTTATATTAAGAATAAGATATCAAAAGAAAAGTTATTTCAGTTTTGTTTCAATACTTTCTTCGTTGAGAGCGGCGAAGACATGGATCAGATTCAGGGAAACAACACTTTGAATGACAGAAAAAGATGTTCAATAAGTAATGACTTTTCTGAAGAAATCCAATTAACTAATGGCTATTCAAATGGACAGTTGTTTTGCAAGATTTCTGAACGCAAAAGGTTTGTAACAATAATTCAATTCATAAATCAATTGAAGGATTGATTAGTTATGTAATAACTGTTTCACTGTTTTGACGTTTCATTCACTGTTTAGTCATTAAAGCAATTTTTGAACGAAAAAAATGAAAGTTTTTATTAAAAGCTTTTATTTTTAGTCAATATAATAGTTATTGCGTTAGACTTGCAGTCATTTTGTCTTTCAATGACTTTGTTTTAACATTAATTTATTGCAATTCTTGTCACTGTTTCCCATTTCTCCCATTCCTCTACATTTGATACCGCTTTCAGTGATTTTGTATCACATTTTCGGACAAAACAATTGAATTTAAGACTAAAAATGAAACACTTTTTCAAAAAAATGCTTTTTATCTAAAATAAAGTGAATTTTCGTTTTAAACAGTATTAAGTGTTTTGTAAATCAGTATTCAATGGGAAGTTATATCAGTTATGATTTGCTTTCGGTCTCTCCTTTCATAACAGAATTAATGGTTGAGTTGAGAGTTATGTTGTATTCAGTCGTTCCCTTCATTCCTCTATTACTCTATTCCCAGAATACAGGAGAGTATTATTTAACCCAAAGGTTGAACAAAGTCTGCAATTTGAGAACATAATATCTGGGGTTAATGTACCGGTGCTCATGTATCGGGTGCTTATGTTACCATATTTGCGCTAATAATCAAATCCAATGAATAATATCAACAAATTTTTAACCATTTATTCATTTGTCTATATTTTGATCGAAATTCAGTCATAATAACCGAAATCTCAAATCATGTTTAGTCGCATCACATGAGAAGTTTGCCACATGTATACCATATTTAGCACAGGTAGTACTGTTGGGTGCAGTACTGTACTGTAAGAGTAGAGTAACAGTTACTGTGCTTTGTATTGAGTGGCAATGTAGCGGAGAGAGTGTGCAGGGTTCTTTTATCAATTCACATATTTTTCTAAAACTTATTGAATTCAAACCTTTGATATGTGTTTCAAACAAAACTAATTCTTTGCAAACTTTGTAAACTTTATTTGTAGTGTAAATCAGGGGTATTATAGAGATTACAGGGGTTTTAATGAAAATTTCCAAAGAATTAAATTTCTATAAATATTTTGGGTTTTAATGTGAAAACCTATTTAAAGGGGATTTTTGTGTTGAGTTTGAGTTTGAGTTGGTTTTTATATAATTTGATTTATTATAACTACAAATATAACATTTCCCACCTTAAGCACAGCAGCCCTCAGCCCTCTGACAGCACTGGTATTTGTATTTCAATATTTCGATTATATAAAAGTCAATTCAAATTCAAATATCATTTGAATTCTTGTTTTCAAAAGAGATTCAAATGTTTTTGTATTCAATGAGGAATTCATTGGACAAACCCTTAACCGAGTCTTAATTCCAAATATTTTCAATTCATTTAAATTTAATTCAATTTTCAATGTTTTCTCAGAAATCCTATCAAAAACTGGACAAAAGTTGACTTATTTTTGAAATTGCATTAAATTCTCGTATTTTTCGTTTATTTTATTACACTTTAGAAGACTTACAATGAATTCAATTAATAATTTATTGACTTTTGTGTAAAGTTATAGAAATTTATTGAGAATTTTATTTCAATATAATTTATATATCGATTGAATATTAAATTCAATTCAAACCATAAGCTATTGAACAAAACCATTGAACAATTGATAGGTTTGTGGAAAGACATCCCATTCCTAATAAATTTTGTTTACCATAATCTCAGCCATAATATCCTTTCACTTATTGATAACTCAGAATAAAATTAAAATCCAATGAATAATAATTATTTTACACATTATTACACCCTTTGATAGAAATTTAGTGAAATATTAATATAAATATAGTTTTTATCATTTTATTAAATATTGAGAGCACTGGTAGTGGAAATAATGATGAATTACTTGCCCTCTCATATGTCTGTCCACTCTTTGGTCAGACTTTGATTGATTAAGTTTTTTCTGAACACCACTCATGAAAATGAATGCATTTTTAAATATTGGAAAAAATATAGGAATTTATTAATAGTTTTCATAAAATCTCTAAAAATTTAAATCATTTTATAAGACATTAATAACTAATCGATTGTTTTGTTAAGCAGTTGTGGTAAGGAGTTATCACTAGTGTTACCGAAGGACCAGTTAGACAAAGCCTACAAAGACAAGACAAACCAAAAGTTTACTTCAGATTTTAAGGTATTATTGAATGATTTGAAAACATTTGAATTGATTTCAGCTTTAATCTGAACTTTAGGTGAAGTTATTGTTTACAAAACCCATTCAATCATATTCTCGATCTCCTGATGTAAACCGATCTGAGAGTCGGATTAATGGTATGACAAACAGTCAGGAGAGCGGAAGTACTGACAATGACTCAGAGAATGACACCGAAGATGACGACGAAGAGGATGAGTACTACGACACCGACGAAGATTCCGGCGAACGAATGGCAGGTTATGCTCACGAATGACACAAAACATTACTCATTACTCAATCGTTTGACTAATTTTGTAACATTTTGTGACATTTTATATAAAATTAGAGATAAAAATGGATTTTAGGCTAAACTATGTCTTTTTTGTTTGATTTATAGGTCATTCGACTTACTTATGAGAAACACATTTAATAATTGCATAGTTTTTACGTCCATTTGATTTCAACTTTGAATTTGTTATTAAAAAAACAAAATATGAATTCATTTCACAATTAATTAGTTTTTATTCAAACACTTCGTTGAAAATGAAATCAAAATTGAATTTTTTGACCATTTATTCAATTTTTATTATAATTTAATTACTGTTAACATTGTTTTAAATGATATTTAATTGAAAACAAATTAGAAATATGTCTTAAAATTGATATAATTTTGTGAAACAAACGCAAACATTGATTGATTGTAAACTCAAAACCAATGAAATCACAATTGTTTTGAATCTCACATCTCTTGTAAGTATTGCATGTGTTATCAGTTGTAACCAAACATTTAGTTTTTAATTTCACTCTTCATTACAAAAAACAAATACCAAAATCCATAACCATTTCAATCACTTAATTGAAGAAAACAACTAATAATTTGTATAAAAAGTCTTTTTATCATTAAAAACAAAATTTTAAACTTAAAAAACTGATTGATCTCTCGTTTCGCGAATTATTTTTATATATATTTTGGCCGAAAATGTAATAATTGTTTTGAAATTGTTTTCACATTTGTTTGCAATTGTTTTTCAAAAGAAAATATAATTTATTTTAAAATTTATTCACTTTTTTGCGACAAAAAATCAATTTTAATTGTAAATCAGATTTCGTTTTGAATTAATAATAAAAAACAATTGAAAATAAAATTATTTCTCAAAAAGACAACACTTTTTGTGTTAATATTTGTCTATAAATAGAAAAGCATTTGATATTAGTTTACAATCGCTTCTCGAGTCTTGTCTTCTCTTCACTCAAACCAATCAAAGAATCGATTCTTTTGTTATTTTTATTGATTTTTTTTCAATGATTTTCCGTCAAATCTATTAATAAGTAAAATCTGAGAATAATATTCAATACATTGACTAAAGAATCGCAGATTCAGTCCAATAATTGCTCTCAAAATTGAATCAATGTTTTTGCGATAAACGCAATGAAAAACATCTGAAGTTTAAGTGATTTTTTTCGCAATAAATAAATTAAATAAAATTTTAAATCAAAAAAAATGATTTTCTTTTAATTTATTATTAATTTTCTAATTATTAACAAAAATTCAGTTTCAAATCAAAGTAAATGACAAAAAGGGTGCAAAAAAGCACAAGAAATAAGTATAAAATGACAAATTGTTATACTCTTTGCGTATATTTATTTGAAATTCAGTTTTTTCTTCAATTTTTAAAAAAGTTTTGTTTTTTTTGTGATAAGTATTATATCAATAGTCATATCAATATGAATACACTTTTTATATACACTATAATTAAATGATTTGTTTTTTTCGTCTAAATTATTGAATAAAAAGAGTTTAACTAAACATAAGGTTTAAAAACAGAGAAACAAAAGATTAATAATAATTAACATTAAAATTGACTTAAGATTAAGGGTTAGGAAAGGGTTGGGAGGTTTGGATCGATTGAACTGTTAGTCTGTTTTATTATAAAAATCATTGAAAATAAGGTCCGAATCGATGGCACATCAAAAATATAATTTAAGTTAAGACTCACTATATTTGTAATAAAAGTTAAATTAGATGTTCAGACCTAACGATTCACATAAAGGGAGAGGTAGTCATCAAAATTAGGTTCTAATCAATAGTCACAGAAATTTCTATTGAGTTCAAAGGGGTATCTCTTATGACTACTATCACAATATTCATGATAACAGCCCCTTAAAAAATATTATGAAACAAATCCCCATAAAATCAATTTTGATTTCAATTAAACCTAAATTTTGACAATTTTTTCATTAGTTTTTGACATTATTTACATATTTTTCAATTGTTTTTCAATTAAAGAGAAATAAAAAGAAAAATGGTTTCAGAAATAAATATAACGAAAATTACACTAAATTTAAATCAATTTCAAATCAAATTAATTGTCGCTTTTGATGCACCAGTGGTTTTGCGCTTACAATAAGTCTGTATTAAACCACTAATAGAGTAGTGATTATCGCATCGGAAATGGATGTGTAATTAGTTTTAACGGCATTTGAATCCACTTATGATTTAATTATATATTTATTATTATTTATAACATTATATCCAAACGAAAGCGAAGTTTCAAAGAGTTTAAGAAATTTTTGTAATTTATGTTTGTTTTTGAAATTTTAATACAATTTTTGTTTTCATTTTTAGATGTTTTCAATAAAAGACTTATTTTTGTGAAGAGTTTTTGTTTTCAACGATTTTGTCGATTATTGAAAGATGAGTTACGATTTGGAACGAATCCTCCGCCACCTCCCGGTCCGCCCCCTCCTCGGGGACCACCGCTGTTGACGCCCGAAGAAAACTGGTTTCTGTTCCTTTGATTTCCAGACGAACCGCCGCTTTGCGAACGGTTTCCGCTAATGTTTCCCATATTGTTGTTTACCCGACCGCCTATCCCTCCCAATCCCGAACCTCGGCTGGGATTGCGATCGAAGCTTAAAGATCCCCTTCCAGTCTGAGACCTCTTCTCTTCAACATTGAAGCGGTGATTATCGAAGTAAATGGGCTGAAGAGTAGGACAGGTATTAACAGAGTTGTCATTTGAAGGACTGAATAATGAAATACCTTTTGCTTAAGAATCTGTTGAACGATATCCGGGTTCTCGAAAGTGACGAATCCATAGTTCGGTGTCTTAACAGTAGATCCCATCTTCTGGTTCTGCCTATTGATGCGTACGTCCAGAATCTTCCCGAACTTCTCAAAGAACTTCCGCAGGTCTTCGTCAACGATATGTTGCGGAAGGTTTCCGACAAACACTTGATTCTCGTCCGGGTATTGCTTCTTATCACGGAAGTCATCGTCCGAATCGTTAGGTCCAGCCCTTCCCGGAGTCATTTCACGTGATTCGTTGCGTCGATTGAAACGTTGTTCGCGATCTCGATCTCGTCTAACGGTTCGGTTCTCCCGTTGAGTGCCATTATTGGCATTGTTTGGAGGCTTTCCAGAAATTGAGGGAACGGTAGCCGTATTGACTGCTGTCGGAGGGATAGGCGAAGACTCAGAAGGCCGAGGGAATGGAGTCGACAGAGAGGTATTGCTTTCGGACTTCACAGTCGTAAACGAAGAAATGCCGGTAAAGGGCGGGTAATTTGCGTTCGGGTTTTTGTTGACCATACTTGCGTAGGTCTTCAGTTCATTGGCCGGGGGTTGAGGTGAAGTCGAATTCCTGTCTCCAAACTCTTCGTCTTTAATATAGTTTTCGGACTCAAAAACGTCACTCGAATTCAATTCATTGTTCTTCTGTTCCGTCACTTCATTACTGATTGATATCTTCTTCACGTTTTCATGAACTGATCCGTTGGTGTTCTCATAGAAATCATTGGTGACGTTAGTGATAACCTCATCCCTGACCTCCTCCTTCTCCCTCTCGACTGACTTAAGGACCGACACTTCGGTCTTCTCAATGACAACGTCAGAGATCTTATCGTTTTCGGAGTACTCCTCGTCGTCGACGAAGATGTCGTCCTGGTATCTGAAGATATCATTCTTCACATAGTATTTCACTGACGATTGCGGCGCCAATACAAACGTCTGCAGAAATTTGCGCATCGGTTGGCCGTCATTTGAGAGTTCGCCCGTCACCTGAAGGGACAGTTAGGTAATGAATGCGATTCAAAATGGCCGACAATCAACCCATACCTGAATGACTACTCCTTTGCCAATGGTCTCCATGGCGTCCACTTGTCTGATCTTCGCGTGACAGTTCTTGAAGTCAAGGGACAGTATCTTATCATTGATATTGTTCTGGCCATAGACGGGGACCGACACCTCCCCGGGTCGGTCGACCCCCCCGTGAACGAAGGAGGAGTCGTCGGAATAGAATCTGTTTATAAAGTAATCAATCATTTAATGACAAAAATCGGTAAACAATTAATGTTTCAAAGGATTTAATAATAACTCAGAAGTATATCTTCAGCACCGGTTGGTTAGACGGTTGGCATTACCGTCAGCTCAGACGCAAATTATCTCATCATTGGGTTAGGGTTTAAAGGAATGCAAGAGGAGATGACAACATACCTGTGCAACAGTGCGGGCGCGCCGTTAAGGATAGTATAGTATTGGCGCACAAACTCTCGTCCGACGGATTGGGGCGACGGAGCGGTAATGGAGTCGGAGTTGAGGACATTATTGTTTGTATTACTGTTAGCATCCATTCCGCTGACCATTGTTTCAATCAATCGGTTTATACTTCAGTTTGGGATCCAATGCCTAACAAAACCTATCGATCGGTAAAAAAGACAATTAATTATGGATTCAATCATTGGTTTCACTCTTTGGACACAAAAATACATTCATTTTCATGACTAGTGGTTCAGAAAAATCTTAATCAATCAAAGACTGGCCGACAAATGGCCAGACATATGAGAGGGCAAGTAATTCATCACTACTTCTACTACCAGTGCTCTCAATACCAACAAATCAATGACTCATTTGTTGACAATTAAGTCAGAGATAAGTCACAGAAATGTTTGCATTGTTTCTGAAAATACGGAAAAATAAGACATATTTTGGACATATTTTGGACAAATATATCGGACATCACGTGATCTGAACGACAAACACGACATTCAAAGACATTGAAAGACAACAAGAGATGTGTTTAAAAGCAAAATACAAATGAAATGACATTTTTTGAATACCTTTTCAATGAATTCAATGATAATTGCATTTAATGTTTGAGTTTTTAATAAATTAATTACAAATATAAACATAAAAATGAATTCAGTTTTTGGTGTTTTGTCTCAAAGAAAACAAAACAATATTTTTCAGACAAAAAGTGAAACTGTTTTTCAAAAATCACAACAAAAAGTGTTTTGTCTTTAAAAAAGTTAATAAAAAATAAATAATTAAATAATTGTTTAAATATTTGAATAATTATTACAAATATCTCTGTATTTGATATAAAATAATGTATTTATGAGTAAAAGTCGACAACAAGTGAAGAGTGAATACAGGAGTGAATGCGAGACTAAGACAGCACTCAATACAGCACTCAATACAGCACTCAATACAGCAGTGAATACACCTCTCAATAGACAGTGCTTTCAGTTGTAGACAAAGTGAACGCATTTTCAGCACTACTTGTCAACAGATATTCACTTATAGTACACAAAACGCCGACAAAAAGCCAAACACGCAGTCAATCGACCAAAAACTCAATGCTTTTCACAACCAATACATCAAAACTGTTCACACATTCACTTCCCTTACCTCTCAGTCAACACTAACTTCAACTCAAACTTGCATTGAGTTTGCGTTTAAAATCAGTTAAACTATTGAATCATAAAATTCACTTCACTTTCAATTGATCTGAAACTCACTTCCACTGCAAGTGTGCGACAAAGCACTGGATTTTGGGATTTATTTTTGTTATCCTTTTATAGCAAACGAAGACATCATTTGTTTTCAATTATTTTGAGACCATTTTTATTGAGTGAAAGAAACAAATGTTTAATGAATTCATAAATAACGTCACGAAATGTCAATTGTTTTGTGTTTTCTTGTGATGTAATACTGGACTCAATTCAATGGCAATCACTTGTGAACGAAATCAGTGCTAAAAAGACGTCATTTATGTCTGCTTTCAATACTTTGCGCCACAAATAGACCAATGAATACAAGGACTGAATATTTTGCGCCAAATTTCACTTCACATTGGATTTTAATGTTTTTTATTTTCTTAATCATAATTAACACAAAATTAATTGATTTTAACCACAATTTCAATATTTATTTATTATTGTCTGAAATACCCCTTAATTTACACAATAGTTGTGAAAACATTTGTTTCAAACAATTGATTGAAATTTATTTATTGACTGAAAGTGTGTTAAGTCTATGAGAAGTGTCGCCAAAAGAGTCGCCAAAAGTGTTGACTGTTTTGAAGGCAACGGAAAAGTCCTTCAAATGAAAGACTGTTTTGGTTTTCAATTCAATTGTAATTCAAACCAATAGTTATGGCAATCATTAAAAAGGGGTTAAAGTATGCAATCATTGTCTCAATTCACTCAACCCTCTCATCCGTTGCTTGTGTTTCAGATACGGGACAGCACTGGGAGTGACATATTTAACGGTAAATCAGAGGCTGTGGTCACAACTCAGTCATCAGGAGATCAATGAAAAGCTAAATAGTGTTAAGAAATGTGAAAAACAATTCATTGGTTTCGTTAACCAAAAGACTGGTCTCGATGTCAACAAATGGGTGCCAAACACACAGGTATGCCATTCACTGATGGCTTTCAATGTCTTAATTGACGTTTACTTTATGTTACAGTCATTAGAGCTGAAGAACCTCTGGAACCGAACCATTAAAACAAGTTTTAAGACATTATCTGAACTTAATTTGAGTGCACTCTCAGTGAAAGTGCAGAAAATGATGACTAGTTTTACAACAAAATGATTGAATGATTGATCCAATGGTTGACTCAATGGTTGACCCAATCGTTGATGAGTTTAAAACCTATTTAATCATAAATTGTCTCAATTTTATCACAAAATGAGTGAAAGAAACGATTTTTTGATATATTTATCGATAAAATGTCGATTCAATGAGTCATTAGTTTTTGTTTGCATTCAAACAATGATTTCACTCTTTTTTAGTCAAACTTTTCTTTAGTATTAAAACAAATGAAATAAAAATGAAATGAAATGTAAAATCATTTCTCGTTTTGCTTATCAACTCTCTGTCCGCACAAGGATTTAATCCTTCCCTCAATTGATTGCAATATTTATTTACCTTTTGATTGATTTCTATAATAAATATATTTTATATAGCATTTGAAACACAACTGAAACACAAGAATAGGGTTTAAACTGAATTAAAAGTGTTTTAAACAAAAACCCTTAAAATAATCTCAACTGCCGTTCCTTTCAGTGCTTTTCCTAATCAATAATAAATTCACTTTTATTTCAACTTATTTTGTAATAGTTTTGAATCAAATGTAACACAAGTTTAAGACTTTAAGTGGTTTCACATTAATTGACATTTATTTTCATATTTACACAACTCTTGTGAATATTATATGAATATTATAACACAAGAGACGGAAAGCAATGAAAATAAAAGTTTCATTTCATTCACGAAATCGATTACAAACTGAAAGTGCGGTTCATATCATGACTTTGGGATCAGTTTTACAGTTAAATCAGTTTTCAGTTAAACATAACTTTATTAGTGTTTTCTCTCATAACATGTGTTTTGTGTGAATGTAAACCATGTTAACTGCAGCGCAGGTAAGGGAAAGGTAAGGGTTTGGTGTGGATTGCGTGCGAAACTGAGCTCTGGATCTGATCTCTGGTTTTACTTTGATGTGAATTAACGTAACAAATGACTCAAACAATGCTTTTATGTGAACCTAATTGTCAAACATCTCAGGTATTATACCCAGCATTGAATTGAGCGCACACTCATGTCTACCAGTGCTGACTCCACCCTCACTTATAAGTGCTTCGCTGTGGGTATACGTTATATAGCACTACGAAAGAGGGGTTGGGTTTCACTGCTTTCATAAAAGTAATTATTTTATCGATAATTGATTTGAAAATTATTTTTTAAATCATTTATTGCTTTAAAAATAAATGAAAATAATTTGAAATAAAAATCAATTTCAGTGACAAATGGTGACGAAAGAGGGGGAAAGGGTTGGGAATGGTTGGGTGGAGTGCTATGTAGTTGGTGAGCGGCGCCTATAGTGTTGTCGAGACAATCGATAGCTGTGTATTGCAAGCACTGGTAGATCTTTGATCGCCATTAGTGCACAACCGGTCGGTTGTTATTGTGTGCATACCATAGGCAACACTAAACAGTTTCCTTGGATTTGAACGTTTCCTCCGTTTCCTCAACAACTTATACTTGTTTAGAGTCGTTATAGTCGTTAAGGTAAGACTCAAGACATTTGTCTCTCACTATAGCTCATCGCTCTGTCAGACCATATGTCTGTCCACTGACTGTCCATTGAATTGATTTAATTGAATACTAATTGAAAGGTTGTGAACAAAAGCTGTTCCTCTAATGCATTGCTAAATACAGTAAAGCCTTTAGTTTTCGGTAACTCTTCGTTAGTTTTAGTTAATTATTGGTTTCAATAGTTTTACCGAAACATCAATTCATGTGATTATTATGTCCTTTGAATGGCTTTAATGGTCAAACCTTTCATCAATTGTCTGGTTGTTGGGCACAGGGATTGAGTGGTATTGTTGTAAATGTAATAATCATATCAAAGATAACAACACTTTGTTTGAACGTTGGGTGGAGTTCTCAATCTCACCTGAATTAGGGGTAAAATCCAATTTAAATGCCTTCACTGATGCCATCGATGGCCAGACTTGTAGTGATTTTCAATACATTTTCAGATAATCTTCAAAATTAATTGTTTGACAAAACTTTTGACCACTTTTTACGGGTTTTAATCAAAATTAAATCAAATTTAAAGCAAAAATAGGTTTTATTTCAAACAAATTATAATTATTTCCGTTTCCGTCGGCTATTAATCATTCAATGATTGAAAACATTAATCAAAACAATAATTAAATCAAAAAATCGGAAAATATTTTTGAATTTCTTGAAAAGTGTTGACTTTTATTGCATTTTCACATGAAATCAAAGTTTAATAAAGTTTTTATCAAATGATTGTAATTTTCGTTTCATTTCTGTTAAGACTTTCACTTAAATTGCTTTTCAATTGATTTTTCGTTAAATGATATCAAAATATAAAAACTTTTTTCTCAATGAATAAAAATTTTTGAAAAACTAAACAAAAGTATAAAATATTAATGAATTGATTGCAAAACACCGTTAGATATGCAACAAACGGCCTCTAATACCAGCACCACATCCACTGTCAGTACCAAAGGCTCGACAGACCATACGGTGGCGGTTCCGGTCTCTGTAGCCACAGCTGCTAACAATGCCTTGAAAGCGGAACAACAGTTTAGTTCGAGTGCCGCCTCGACCACAGCTCAGGTGATAACAGTTGTGGCCCCGTCTCACACAACACAAGCACATGGTATTAGTTATTGCATACAAATTGTCGCAAATAATTGATTCCCAATTCAGCCAATAATCTGATTGCAGGCCAACCAGTTGTGGTACAGGTGTCGAGTGGCGGACAGTTTATTGCTGTCGCCGTTTCCCCCGAGAGCGCGGGTCAGACTAGTAATACACAACAATCTGGTAATTGTGTCAATATTTATAACAAAAACCTTTGCACTAATGTCCCAAATATTGCAGAATCAGGAACAGTGGCTTCGGGTGCGGCCACCGCTTCCACCGATGAAGATGACGGACAGTCAGGATTTGAGGACTTTGCGACCGCCGCTTACACCAATGGTGCAAATACTGCCTCCGCTATGTATGTCCACTATTTTGAAAGCTATTATTGTCTAAAACATTGACTGATTGTCTGAACCCCAGGACATACTATACCACCGATTCCTACACGACTGCAACGGCTTATTATAATTCGAGTGTAAATTACTCTCAAGTATTAAATGATTGAAATTAACTAAAGATTGTATGAAATTATTACCCGTTTTATAGGGAGTCAATCAAATCCTTACTGACGGAACCTATTTGGTTATGGAACAGACGGACCCAACGCTCACATCATCTACAGGTGCTCAGCGCACGTCACCCCAAACAGTAGGTGTTATCGCATCTTATAATTGAATAATTAATTTAATGTCAAAACAAATGATTGAATGATAACTAAAATAATTTTATATTTATTACTACTAATCCTCAAAACTAACAACAATTTTCTGTTAATATCTATCGGTCCACGTATTGGACGAGGAGTATAAACAATTACTAACTCAACAACAGCAGAGAATATCAGTCCAACCCCAGACTGTAAGTGCGCTCAACACTAAACCAACTGTTCATTACTTTCCGATCAATAATTGATAACATTTTTCAATTGCTTTTAACTTTTGCTCAAAAACTTATTGTTTTTGAAAATTCTTTAATCATTTTCTATAAACTCTATAAAAGGAGTAAAGAATTGAAGGGTTTTAAAGATTTGATGCAATTTTAACCCCTGTTTTCAATTCTTATCGATTAGTTGTCAGTCTTTTAATGTCTTAAAAAGATTTAATTGTTTTCAATGCGACCAAACATTAGGACAAACAACAACTACAACCACACGAAAGCCTTCAATCAAACTCTAGTTCCGCTGCTTTACTAATAAACCCCTTCACTCTTCATACCGATGCTCACAACACATCCAATCCAACCAATACTTCTATCTCTTCTATTAATGCCACTTCTATTCAACACCAAAATGTCCGGGATATGGATATCGTTCATGTAATCTCACCTTTTCTAACATTGATCCAAATGTCTGTCTGCGCTCTCAAACACTTAAAAACTTATTTTATTTTAAATCACTTTATGTTTGAAATAATTGTTTATTTGTTTTAATTATTTTGTTTTTTATACACCTTTTGAGTTGCAATGAGTTATCGGTTACTCAAATATGAGTCTATTTTTTGCACTAATCTTATCGTTATTTGACTTCAAATGAAACCATTTATTAATTATTTGCACAAAAACTCATTTGTTTTGAAACTTTTAACTCTGTTTTACACTATTTTCAGGTGCAATGGCTTATTGAGAATTATGAGACGGCAGAAGGTATTGAAGAATTCAATCGTTGAATAAAATTTGAAACTAAAGTGACATTTCCTATAAACAGGTGTATCCCTACCCCGGTCTACATTGTACTCCCATTACCAACAGCACTGCCAACAGCACAACATAGAGCCCGTAAACGCCGCCTCTTTTGGCAAATTGATTCGTTCAGTCTTTATTGGTCTCAGAACCCGACGGCTCGGAACCAGAGGTATTGATTGGACAGTGAGTTGGTATTCAATTGAAATAACATTTGAATGTTTTGTCAGGGAATTCAAAATACCATTATTACGGCATTCGTGTGAAACCCGGTTCACCACTCGCTCGTCTCAATGACTGCGGGACTACATCTGGAATATTAAGTGGTTCTGAGTCTTCAACACCACCGGCCAAGAGGGTCAAAACGGTTTCCGGTACTATAGTTTCTGGTCAGTTGTCTTTTTGTCAAATTTGTGTTTCGGAATTAAACTTATTTAATTGAATGATAGGCTCAAAACCAGTGGCTAATACTGCGGACAACCATCAAACAGCCGTTGCTTCGGCCGCACCGGAAGTGTTGCTTTCATACCTCGGTATTTGATTCCAATTTTAAAAACAATTTAAACTCTTCTAAAGATTTGTTTTCAAATAACAGGCGATTCTTCTCTAATCCTTCCAACCGTTTGGCCGGAAGTACCGGACATTCAAAATGTTAACGAAAGAGAAAAGTTGTTTTCAAAGTTCACTGCGTTATACCGTTCCCATTACGACGAGATAGTGACAGCTTTAGGTAGTCTTCAATTCAATACCATTGAACTAATTTGGCAGCAATTCTGGCAAAAACCAGACAATTGTGATGAAAAGGACGGTATGTTTGAGTCATCGGTAATGAATGCAAACAATTATATAATTATTGTGTTTTGTGTAGAAGTGATGACAATAACACAACTCCAAGCCCTCACCTCTTCAGGAGATGAATCCAATGAGAACTCTATTCCCGCAATCGCTGATTGGATAATACAAACCGATTACACGATGTATAACGCAATCATTTCATCCCTTTTGCTACCAAACCTCTTGAGACCAATCCCGCAAAACCTTACGCAACAAATCCGAAACTTTGCCAAAAATATTACGCAATGGATGACAATTGCTTTGACCGGATATGACGGTACACCTGTGCGGTCACCTAAGACTCAATAATTGAAACCATTTTTGTTGCTTTAGATGAGTTCGTTATGTTGAAGGTCGCAGCTGTCGGTGCTTTTAGTCATACCCTTAGACGATACACATCTCTGAACCACTTGTCTTCCGCCGCCAGAGCTGTCCTTCAAAACCAACAACAGATCCAACAAATGATTAATGATTTAAATAGAGTTGACTTCAAGAATGTGCAAGAGCAGGCCAGTTGGGTTTGCCAGTGCGACGACGAGATCGTTGAACAGATTGAACAAAGTTTTAAAGTATTGTTTAAATTGTTTTCATTTTTATTTGATTTTCAATTATTTATAAAAATTGTTTTGTTTTTCAGCTATTATTACAAGAAACCAATCCCTTTGACAAGTGGGGCGTCTGGTGCGAGCAGATACTGGAGCTCTGTCTTAATGACGACGACGTCAGGTCTGCCACACAGTTCTTCTTCAAGTGGGGGTTCTATAGGTTTGCAAACTTTATTAACCCTTCAATTGAAACCAATTTTCATCTTCTTTTGTCTTTTTAGTTCTCTTGTGATGAGAGACCTGACCCTACGTTCCGCCTCTTCCTTCGGTTCATTCCATTTGATTCGTCTTCTTTACGATGAATATATTTTCTATCTGATTGAGCACAGGGTGGCGAAAGCTACCGGAAAGACACCTTTGCAAGTGTTAGGAGAGGTATGCAATCATTCAGTGTTTAATAGCAATACAGTAATCATTAATTGAAACACTTTATTAAAGGCGCGTTCAATGAGGACAAGGAGTTTAGTGGATGTAAGTGCGGATCAAAACCCCAATTGATTTGCAATCCAAAGAAGTATTAAAACAATCATTTCATCTAAGATTCGGTTTCGAGTGAATTGTTTCTGAATATTATCAGAGAATTTGGATTTTATGGCAAATATTAATACAATTTATAACAAAATTCATAAAAATATTTTTAATCGTAAAAATAATTCTTAAAATCTATTTTGAATTCCTATTCCTATCGAGAGTTGAAATAATTGATAAAATAATTGAAAATATATTGTGTTTTGTATTTGTATTCAAAAAACATATCAAATTTGTTATTCACTTGAAAAGAGTGTTATTTTCACTTAAATGTCATTCAATTCACTGCAAAACTAAATGCCATTAATTTTATTGAATATAAATTTAAATATTTATACAAATCATTGAAAAGTTTAATAATTTATTGAAAAATTAGTTTTAAATTAAAAGAAGTTTTGTATTTCTGAACACATTATACAAACTGTCTGTCAATGCATACAAAAGTGAATTACTTTTATAAAACAAAAAATAATTAATTTAAACATTGATTTCATTTTTTCATTAATTCATTTAATTATTGTTAGTATTTGTTGCAAAATATATACTAATTATAACATAACTTAACATTTGATTCATTAATAAATAAAGATTAATAAAAACTAATTTATTGTTAAGTTTTGTAAACATTTTTCAAAAGTTTATTGAATTTTAATTGATTGGACACGAAATGCAAACACACTTTAGTTTGGATTGTATCGAGACATGGATTGAAAAGGAAGGGAAGACATGTCATCGATGTCAGCAATCATTGACAACAAGAAAGAGACCGAAACCCGGATCCGATTCAGTGGTCGTTAAAAACGATGTCATGAATGAGTCTTTGAATAACATTATCAGGAATTTGAAAATTGAATGCGATTACTATCACCGCGGGTGCTTCGAAGTGATCGAGGTCTGCACATTGTTCACTCATCGTGATATCTGTTCAGACTGTGGTCTCAATTGGGGCAATGGATCACAACATAATTGCATTGATTTGTTGATGACATCAGTGAATGAAATGAAAGAAAAGCGCAAAGAATTGAATATAAAAGCAAAAGAAATGATAGATTTGGCGAAAGAGTTGGAAACCAGGAGAACACCAGTGAATGATATTTCTGATAGCAGTGAAGACTCTGATGGCAATGAAGACTCTCCTAATAATGATTACTACTATAGTCCTCAGTCTCCCGATTACACCCCATATAAAACATAAAGCCATCGCCAGAAGTGCTGCCAAAAAGTAATTAAATGTTTATTTAAACCAAATTTGAAAAAAAATATTTAAATCTATGAATGAATTAAATGAATAAATGATTTGAAAACGACTTGACTTTCATTTGAAATGAAATTTTAGTTTTATTTCAATATAAATATATTTTAATCTAAATATAACTACAAATGACATGAAATCAAAACATTTTAAGAACCGATGAATGAGTTTTTGAATTACTTTTCAATTATATATAACAACAATAAATCAATAATTAATTATAATTCACTAAAAGAGGGATTCATTTAATCGTTTCATTGTTTTTCAATTAAGTTTTGTTTTGTCCAAAGATTCCGGAAATCAATCGCAAGACTTGAACCCAATATATATATAATTGTTTTGCACCGGAAGGACACAAGTCTTACAAATT
>JAQGAT010000282.1:0-40204 GCA_034687845.1 Pantelozetes paolii
GTATATTTTATTTGGTTTAATGATTCGGATAGATATTTACTGAATGATCAAGATACCTGAGTCTTTGGTTGTTATTTAAAATCAATTTCTTTTGTAGTTTTTTTATTAATTTAAAAAATCATAAGAAATATAAAATATTTTTTATTATTATTATTACTTTGTTTTTGACTAAAAGAGCAATAAATATAAAAATATCTATAATTAAATTGATATACATTTGAAAGTAAGCAAAAGAGATGAACTGTTCATTGAATGCAATCGAAAAAGTATTGGAAACAAAAAAGTCAAACAAATGTCAAGAGTCTCGTCAAGAGTCTCGTCAACAGACTTATCAAAGTCTGAGGAATTGAAAAAACATTTGAAAAGACCGAAGACTATTGAAGTAATCGCTGATTTCATTCAAGTAAATGACCTGAAGATGTGGTCAATCGTATCACTGGTGGAACAGATAGAGAAGATTGAGAGCTGGGGTTATAGGGTTGGGTGTAATTTAGTTATCTCTGATAAGAAGCTCAGATCTAAATTCAGACAACTTTTGCTCTTTTGGTTTATTAATGTTTTCTTATATGCGTTTGCATTGAAAGCACTCTTCAGTCAAATCGTATTCAATGAACAGTCAATCGATTGGTTACTAATCTTCGGTGATTTGACGCCATTCTATGGACGGGCTGTTAATCGGCTTTATTTCAATTGGTTTCTCATTTGTTGGGGATTTCACGCGGCGTTTGTCTACACTTTGGTTTCAAAGTCTGTTATATTTAATGAAGTTTTATATTTCCTCTGAATTTAATTTCAATTCATATACAGAGACAACAATGAAGTGCGGGAATGGGTGCAGAGGTTTGACGACGACTGGAAGAGCACTTACTTCAGGTCTCCAAACAGGGACCGGAAGATTGTTGACAATTTGGTGCAGAGCGTCACTACATATGCAAAACTGGAGAAGAGTTCAATCGCTTTGTACTTTGTATTGATGTCTGGACTACACGTTTACGGCTCCAGAAGTTTCAGTTCTTTGGATACTTCTTCGCTTATATACATGGGTTGGGCTTTCGTTAATATCATCTGGTGTTTGATTGCGACGACTATAAACCTAACGGCTCTATTCCAGTACTTTATCATAACCCGAGCCATAACTATACGCTTCTCCGAGACATATATGGATCTGGACTTCAGTATCCGAAGCAAACCTCCGGCGGAGTCGAAGATAATATCAATGCTTCTGTCGAAGCACTATATGATCTGTGATATGGTTATGGTTTCCAATCAGTACTTCAAGAAATATCTCTTCTTTTTCTTCGTTGTTATGACTTATTATGAATGTTATCTCATATTACATATGTTTAGTCCAAACAGATCTTTGGAAGTAAGTCTGCATTCAATTTCTGATCACTTGTGTCATAATTGTATTAATAGGTGAAGGGTGTGCTCATTGTCTACATAATACTGAATGGATTCCAAATATACTTTGCGTCCATTTGGTCCGCAAGAGTGGCGTCAATGGCTCACAAACCCTATCATGTGGTTCATGGCATCGGAAGACTCAACACTTCTGAAGAAGTGAAGGTTCAGGTAAGTCATTGAACAGTGGTTTCAGTCAGACATTAGTTGTATTTGAAACCAATATTAGGCGCAACTGTTTGTACAGAGACTGAATGGCCGGGCAATCGGAATGTCAATTCTGGACGGCTTTGTGCTCTCCGGAGGAGTGTTTTCAAGCGTAAAATCACTTAATTTTATTACAATTTATAAAAAAAAATATTAATTTCTATCTCTATTAAGGCTTTGACTCTAATTATCAGCTATTTATCAATCATTATATAAACACCAACACAATAGCACCGGTAGTTTTCTGGCTTTGATTAGATGTGCTTTCAATGACGGCCTCAAAGTTTGTACTTTAGTGTGGATTTAAATAATTTCTTTTATTAAATATTAAATTTTATTTAAAACTAATATAATTTCAAAGAAATCCTTATTTTATTTGAAAATCACTTTCACTGCTATTATTGGAAATTAATTTGAGACCAAATTGTACTCAAATTCAAACAAATTATTGTTTTATTTCTTTAAAATTCAATTTAATTGTGAATTCATTTAAATTAATTCTTAAATTGTAGTAAAACTGTTAATAAAAACATTAGAATTGATATTATTTTCAAAATCAATAAAAATATACAAAAATTCATATTTTATGGCAATTCTTGTGAAGACTTACAGAAAGTAATGAAAAGTAAAAAAGATTTCAAATAATTATTATCTTTTGAAATGTCTTTTAAATATTCTTCTCTTGAATATAAGAAAAACTTTCAATGCATGCGTTGTTTGCCTTCAGGTTGAATGGTTTGCCAGGACTTCAAAAGGGTTGGGATGTCTACGAACTTCAACTGTTCAAAGGTTATGGGTTTTGTATAAGCGGTGTATTGAACGCCTTGTTTTGAGTCCAAATCATACGCCGATTCCTCGCCTTTCAATGTATTAAAAACTGGTAAATCATAAATAGGTTTCTTCACAATCAGTCTCAGGATATATGGGTAACCAAACGATCCAATGTATAAAACTCTTTCATCCGGATTATCGCTGTGTCCCTCAACTGCTTCAGAGATAAAACTGTTGATACCATTTGTTGAATGAATAGATCCAATGATATTTCCGTTGGCATCCAATTCAAGAATCAAACCGTAATTATTAGCGATATTTTGTGTGTAAAACTGTTGACCCGTTTTCATAGCAAAGCCTAACTTTTCTAACTTTTCATTTTTGTATTGTTGTCCCATCTCTTCAAAAGTGTTGCCAATCTTTGCGTATTTGTCCAAAATCTCTTGTCTCAGGTATGGCTTATCACTCATCCAATCGAGTAAATTACTGGTGCTTTCATTCCTGGCATTGACGACTGGCATCCAATAGGTCTCACGAGTCTTATCCAAACTCCGGATCAGATGATCGCTTTCTCCCGGAAGGTTCTCAGCCCACACTTCTGTCGTTCCCTTTTTGGGTCCTTTATTTGAAAAACAATTGATTGAAAACAAAACAATAATTAAATATGAATTCAAAACCACTTATTCTCTGTTAAACTGTTTGATAACAATTCAATTAACATAACAATGGTTTGAATGATAAACAGCTTTTATCCCCCGTTAGGGAAGTGATGGATATATTTGACAAATGCGTGAATAAGTTGTCTAAAAGTCTATTATTAATAGCTGTATAACACCTGTGCTTAAAGTCTATTCACTTTTATATTTTAATCCAATGTTAAATGACTTAAAAAATTATCGCAAAACAAAAATCTATCAAAACTTTCAAACATTTAAATGATTTTTGATTTTTGTTTCAATTGTTTTGTGAAAACATCTAAAACTTGTTTAAAGGGATTGAAAGCAAAGATTAGATTTGGTTTTGAGTTCATATAAACTACTGTTAAATGAAAACTAAAAATAGATTTTAATTATGAAAAGTGTTGTCAAAAGTGTTGTCATAATTGCCTTTTATATAATGCTTTAAAACCCTTCGTGTTGTGAACTCAGCCACAAGAAGACCCTGTCTATCATCGGTGATCTCAATGCTGGACGGATACCACAGATTGTTCCAAATGATCTCATAATTGCCAGAATCCATGTCGTATTTGACCACAAAACCACTGGTGTCGGGCTCTATGATCATAGCTGTCCATTGGGCTAAATCTCGTTTACTGCTGGCAATTGTGACGTAAATCACGTGACCACCACTGCTGCCGGCGCTCTCATCAATCACCAGATGCCCCATATATTTGGCACCCACTTGTTCCAGGGATAAGAGACGGGTCAGTTTGACTTGACTGTCCACAAACTCAATTACATGTAGTCCTAAGTATGCGTCGACGAAAAACAGTGTTCCCAATGAGTCAACTCTGACCCCTAAAGGTCGACCGCAAACCGACGGATCCCAAGGCTTTGTATCGCAGTATTCGTTAGCGATTTTGGCAATTCTTGTGGCATTTCCGGTGCGGAGATTGCCTCTAAAAACACCGCCGCCAGCGGTTCCCGCGTAGATGTAGTCCTTATAAATAGCCAAAGAAGTCGGACCCAGAATCTTGTTCTCAAATATACGGCTCGCGAGGGATAAGAGATTGTTTGGCTCTAACGGACCCACAAATGCTTTCGGCAGTGAAAACCTGACATTCAATGAAGTAATAGATAAAACTGTTAAACACTTGAAGTAATTGACATAAAATGTAAATCTAATGATATTTTTGTCGATAAAAACAAATTTATTTAAATTTTGGGATAATTTTAAAGAAATAGTTTAAAACCTTTTTGTATGACTTACTTGAATGAGACGGGTTCTGCTTCTGTTGAGGTATATGTGTTGTCTTCATAAGTCGAGGGCTGAGCTGCCGATGAATACGAAAGCAATTGCTGATCATTAACGTACGGAAGAGCTACGGGTGTGAGCGATGATGTCGGCGATGAGTACTTCTGAATAATTGGCGAAACAATTGCCGGCGAGTATTGGGATTCAGATGCCGTGTAAGTGGTCTCCACTGAGCACTCAATGATAGTAAGTGTTAATAATTTAATTAAAATAAACCGAAAGAAAACAAAACTGAAAACCATTTTCACTGAATATTGAAAACTTTTTTGTTGGACTGAAAACAAGTGAAACAATCGACTGAAGAGTAGGAGAACTAACTCTGAAGTGAAGACAAAGTATAAGAATAAAAGAGTAAAAGACTTTCTGAAGCGTTATATCACTGAACTTGAATTGCACTACAAATGTATGGCAAAGCACACCGAAAGCCCCACCAATGCCCTGAAGTGCTGAACAAGAATACCATAATTAGTCGACAAAAAGAGGTCACAAAGCGATGGCTTCTTATATAAGCTTTTATTAAACAAAATAGTCATTGAATTTCACTTTTTTATTGTAAAAACTTTTGACTAAAACTCATATCCAATCAAATAATTATCTCTAAAACACAAACTCTATGTCAAAAGTAAATCTAAAGATAATTGTTGTCATCAGAAAAAAATCTATTAAATTATATTTCAACCTATTTTTCAATCATTCATTCACTTTATGAAAGGTATTGTTTTTTGTGCTTAACTTTTGCATTGAATTATCTTTTTGTCTGAAGTGTTGAAAAATAATTGATATTTTAGGGGAAACTAACGTATCGTTTGTTCAATCATTAAATTATTATTTTTATTATTGATTGTATTTTTCGGTCAAATAATTGATTCAATTAATGATATCTTTGTTTAAATTAAATCTCATATCAATTCATGGGTCAAAAAATTGTAATTAATTTCAAACAAAATATTTATTTTCATTGACTGTCAGTTGATTTGATGCTAAATGTAAATCAAAGTTGTCTGAAGTTTTTTCACATCAAAATTAAACAATTTATTTATAATTAAATCAAATTAATTCACATTTTGTTTTTCAAATCATAAACATATTATTAGTTTTTGTTTAAGTTATGTAAAAATGTTTTATTACTTACTATTCATTGAATTATTTAATGAAAGGAAGTCTTATGTCATTAAAAGTTGTTATAATTAATTGAATTTTGGGATTATATTTTCAAAATTGTCTGAAATGATGAAAAATTAGGTGTCATTTCACTAATACCCGGATTATAGTAATTAAAGTACAAAAATATGACTCAAAAGTCATTCAAAATCTTAAATTGAATTTCAAATTTCGATATCTTTTTAGACATTAAACTAAAATTATTTCAAACCATTGAGTTGTATGACTGATAAGGATATAAGGATTAAGTAATTAACAGATACTGACCCTCAATGACACACCCTTTCAGACAATTTTCATTAGATTTCTATACATTGTTAAAATATTTTTAAAAATAATATTTAACACTAATTGAGTGTAAAAACAAATTGAAATTTCATTATATGTGAGATACGGAAGCATTTATAACAACAAAACTAGTGTTTAATAATAAGTGATTTTTAATATTAAAGATATGTTTGAAAATCTGAAGCTTTAATGCAATGAATATTGCTTTCAATGTTTGGAGTGTTTGTCTAAATCTCTTTTGTGTCCTATTTTTCATTAAAATTGTTATAAAACAAAGGAATCTTTAATACTTTCAAACATTTTATTATATTATTGTATATTAAACTCAACTTTTATTGAATTGAATTTAATTTAAATAAAAGCTTTGATTTAGTTTTTGGTCAAATCGTATCCATTGCCCAAACTTTCAGGTGTTTTGACAAATATTTTAATCTGTTTTTAATTTCATTTTAGTCTACAATGCATGCAATAAAGCAAAAATTAAATCATAACATAAAAACTAAAACACTTTTGAGTTGTCTTTTTAATTGTGAGAAAGTATTTCTTTATGTTTTGTTTTTTCATCAAATATTTGTGTTTTTATTCAATAATGAAATTGATTTTTAAATTTTACAAATCATTGTTTATTTTTATTACTTATTACTCAAAAATAGTTCAAATCATACAAAATATATATTCAATTAATTAATTATAAATAAAAGTTGTTATTAAAGCCATTCATACCAAACAGGGATTGGTTTTCATTTTAATAGGTTTGCAATGAATGCAAAACAATTCAAATTTATTTTTATATTCAGCATTAGTTTGAGTTTTAGTTTAAGTTTTGACAATATTCAAGATTTTATTGATTTGTTTTTGACGTTTTGAGGCTTTGGTTATTAAACTTTATTTCAAATCAACTTTTAAAACAATTTTAATATGAATTTGATTTTTGAAACCAAAACAAAACTAATTCATAACATTTGTGTCAAAATTTATTTCAGCTTTAATTCAATTTATTATTAATTAAATCAATATTTTATTAGTTTTAGTAAAAATCAATGAATTATTTATTAAATATAATAAAGTTTTGAATTTTGTTAATCAAATGAATAGACAATTGAAGCAAAAGTATAACTAATTTTGATATAATTAGTGAAAAGAAAATCAAAAATAAGGAAAATATTAAAAACAAAATAATTATAGGAAAAAAAGATTTTTTGTTTAAATGTGTTATTAAATCTTATAAAACAATGATTGTGTGAATAATCAATGAATGTTTGGTTACGGCATAACAGTTATACCATTCCTGAGGCCTGTCTGTCATTTCGTGCAATCCTTAACATTTGATTTGATTTCTTGAAATATAAGTCGATTTTTATTATTATTATTAAAAATAGACTTAATTTTCGTGACATTAAAACAATTTGTGATAAAAAAACAAAATCGGATTCAAAACTAATAATTCAAACCAAGAGTTGTTGAACTATGAGATCACGTATTTCTCAACATTATATCATGAATACAATGCACAACAGTAGTTTACCATGTTAATTATTTAACCGAAGAAAATATTAATGTACACAAAATCTTTTACTTTTATGAATGTAACAAAATGACCACATCCTATGTCATTAACCTTGCTTCTAATATCAACTCAAGTAAAAAGTGACCCTTTTTTGATGATTAATTAGTGTTAAAACAAAATTAAATGAAACCCTTTGTGATCTAAACAACAATTTATTTGTTATTTTATTTAAATGTTTATATTTTTATTCAAAAACATAAATAAAATGTAATTTAAAAAATATTACAATTATTTTATCTTGTACATAAATTAAATGGATTTGATTGACAATGGACCTTTTAATGAAACGAAATTTTGAAAACTTAATAATTTATTTTTTTTGTGATTTTTATGAATTATATTTTCATCAGTAAATGAATTAATATTTAAGTAAACACTGAACTAAATGATTTGATATAAGTTTACCCTACTCATAATTACCCATAATTACCCATAATTGCTCCTTATCACTCCAACACTTGACTAATTCAACAGTTGATAACTCAATTCAAGTAAGAAAGCGATGAATTTGTTATTGTTTTGAATTAATAATAATAATTTTAATTCAAAAATACAAAGAAATGTGAAATCTATTGGTATTGTTGTGAAAATATTGTTTAAAAATTGAGACAAAAATCTTTAATATTATATAATATCTAATCAATGAATAAATAATTACTTCATTTAAACGTAAAACCGATTTCTTATCACAAATGTTCTCATTATATACTAATCCCATATATTTGGCACAAAATATCAATAGTTTTTGATATCATAAGTCATATGAAAGGGTTTTTGCAATTTTTAGGTTAAGTTAACTCAGAATCTAATCATTTGTTTAAAAATAAATAATTATTTTATTTATTGTTTTGTTTTGTTTGAAGTAATGAAACAAAAAACATGAAAATCATTACTTTTATTAGTTTTGTATTAATTTTTGGAAATATTTATTGCAATCAAACTTTTTCTGACAAATATGTGTCAAATTCACGTTTGGGTACATTCAGGGAGTCTGCCATATCTACCGATGCGGCCGATTGTGCATCGGTTGGAAAGTAAGACAATTTATATTATTTTGTTTTAAAATTATTACAAATTTTTATTTTAAGGGAAATTTTAGAAATCAATGGCACGGCTGCCGACGCTATCATAGCTTTACAACTATGTATGGGAGTTGCTATACAAGAGTCGATGGGGTTGGGAGGGGGCGGACTGTTTATGTTTTATAATAGAACTACAGGTGAATCATATGCTATCGATGCGCGAGAAGAAGCACCGGAGAGGTCTAAAAAGGATATGTTTCACAACAATCCTAAACTCTCCGAATTAGGGCCGTTAGCCATAGCAGTGCCCGGAGCTCTGGCTGGTTATTGGCACCTACATCAAAGATCTGGTAGAATAAGTTGGAATCGTTTGTTTAAGGGTGCGATTATATTAGCTAAACAGGGGGTTAAAGTTGGGGAACATTTAGCTAATGCTATAAAACAAGACAAATATTATATCAGAAATCATCCGTCGCTTAGGTTTTCATTCATTCAATACTTTAATCAAAATATTTAAAAGTTTTTTATCGTTTTATTAGAAAAATATATTTCAATGAAAATTCAAACGAAATTTATAAACAAAACGAAACTATAATTCAAACAAAATTAGCACAAACTTTGCAATTGTTGGCCAATTCTACCGATCCTTTGAAACTGTTTTATGAAGGAATGATAGCTCAAGACTTGATCCAAGATATAAAGGATGCAACGCATGAATGGAATACAAGCGGTTAGGGATCCAGTGCTTCAATTAGTGCCTCAATCAGACCTTTAATCAATGCTTTTATTAATTATTTTCAGAAATTATAAGTTTAGATGACTTTAAGAACTATAAGGTCGACACCAGAAAAAAAGTTATCAAAACAGAGTTCAATAGAGGAAATCTAACACTGCATACAATGCCACTGCCGGGCACTGGTATACTATTGTCATTCATAATGAAAGTGATGGAAAACTTTGACGATCTCTATCCAAATGCCTTCAAATCACTCAATACTTCGCTTTTGTTTTATCACCGATTGATTGAAACATTTAAATACGGATTCTCTCAGCGAATGCTTTTGGGAGACGACCGGTTTGATAGTGTCGGTGCTGTTATGGACAGACTGTCGTCCAAAACATTTATTGATTTCATTCACAAGAGAATAAATGATTCGCAAACATATGATAATCCCCACCATTACGGGGCACAGGTGTATATGCATGAAGATCACGGCACGTCTCACGTGTCTGTGGTCGACAAATACGGAAACGCGGCCTCCATTTCCTCCACCGTTAATATGTAGTCAGTCTTTAATCTACTTTCAAATCAATTGATAAGATATTAATTGATTTTTATGTTATTATAGTTTTGGGTCTAAAGTGTTGTCTGAGAGGACCGGAATCATTCTGAACGATGAAATGGATGACTTCAGCTCTAACTTTACTAATGGTTTTGATGTTCCCCCTTCTCAACATAATTTAATTGAGCCAAACAAACGCCCCCTGTCTTCAATGTGTCCCTCAATCTTCTTGGACTCTTCAGGGAATGTAAAGCTAGTGATCGGTGGCAGCGGTGGCACCAAAATAACTACAGGTGTGGCCGCAGTCGCCATAAGATCGTTGTGGATGAATGAGAACATAAAAGAAGCCATAGATTGGCCGCGAATTCATCACCAGTTGTTCCCAAATGAAGTGGTATTTGAACCCGACTTTCCTAACGATATATTATTAGGACTTCAAGAGTTGGGACACAAAACCAGGAGCTTAGGCACAGAAAGGGGTTCTATAGTTATGGCTGTCTTTCGTCCTAATGCTAATCAAATTAATGCCAATTCTGACTTTAGAAAGGGTGGAGGGGTTGATGGTATTTAGGGGTTGATGGTATTTAGGGGTTGATGGTATTTAGGGGTTGATGGTATTTAGGGGTTGATGGTATTTAGGGGTTTATAATTTATTGTGTAATACTGTACTAACTTATTACACAATTTCGTAATACAGTACTAATAATTAGGTTTGGTTTACATCTGTAGTTGTCCTGTACTACAGTATGTCATTATATCTAACGTAGAAGTGTTACCAGGGGGTAATTCGATCATTTTTCCGAGACAGGGATATATATGTCTATCCCTGATGAATTGTGATCTTGTGTATATTATAAATAGAGGTTCTTCAGCATTGATCAAAACAGGTTCACAATTATAGCCAACTCTTACATCAGTTGAGTCCAACATTAGTCTCGATTTGCAAACCAATTGATAGAATGATTCAGATTCTCAAAGTCCTGACCCAAACAGAATCGAAGGTGCAATGATCAAGTTCAATTAGACTATATTGTATATAAAATCAGTATTTTAATTTTATTTAAATTATTCGTAGTTCTGTTAAATTACCGACCCTGGTAACATACTTTTTAATTTAATGATCATAATTAAAAAATATTGAATTTCAATGACGTTTATTATTTTTACCATTAATTGATGATTTGGTTAAATATTTTTTATTAAAAATGATTGATTGAAATCTAATACCTGGTCATTCAATTAAATATTATTGCCTAAAACAGAGCTCATCAAAGGGGAGGGCAGACAAAAAAGCAGTTATACTTCCCCTGAAACAGAAAGTCAACTTAACATTACAGGGATATTTTGCCCCCTCTTGGAAAGGATGTTGAAATATAATACCCAATCATAGTTTGAGATGATTTCAATCCCATGTGGTTTCAAACCAAACCATAATTCAGACAAAACTATTCATTTCCAACGAAATTGATTTCATTTGAGTTCTCATACATTGAGTGAAAGATGAAAACTATGTCTTCAATGATTGTGTTAACGCTTTGGACATTAATTTGTGGTAAAATAAATACAAAGAAATAGTTTTATATATATTTTAATACTTTTTCATATTTCCCAAAACTAAAGCCATTTCTGGTGTGCATAACAGTCTCATCCTAAGCAAAGTAAGTGATAATTATATTACTAGTTTATAAATGATCAATATAAATGATCAAGGTAGTTCTCAGTGAATGTGAAATGAGAACATTCTGTTATTTTGAGCCAATACTAGGTCAGACACCCGTAACTGTTAAACCCTATGTTAAACCCCTGTAGAGAATCCCATTTTAGAGTCCCATTAAAAATGTTAATATCCCTCCACTAATAACCTTGTGTTAAATTGCCACAGGGTGGGGTGGGTGTGGGATGGAACTAGGACATATACCCGAACCCCAAAATCCTGAACTCTTGCCCGAATCTAAATGTTTGAATCCCATTTGCCCAAAAACCAATCAAGGTTATTTATGATTATAATGTTAGAATATACAGTGTTTATGCATTGGTTTTCCGGATTGAGGTTTTAAGTTTACCAAGATTCTTTTTCAAAATGTTATATTCATTTTCAAAGTGTAAGCATTCACTGCATTGCCATCGCATCGCAAGCGGTGTATACGCCGTGTATTGCAGTGAAAACACTCAACGCTTTAAATGCTTTGCATATGTGTTGATAAAATTAATCACTAATTAGATGGCAATGCAGTCAATGATTACGCTTTGAAAATGAATACAACATTTCGGAAAAAGAATCTGGGTAAACATAAAGCTATCTGAACAAGTATAAATACAACGCCACTTCGGAAAACCAATGCCTAAACACGTTTTAATCACAATTAAATTAAGTGATACCTGTAATAGATATTTGGTTTCACATCGATTACATAGAGTTATGACTAGAAAGGAGGGGAAAGGAGGGAAAGGAGGGAAAGGAGGGAAAGGAGGGTCATTTCTTTTATAGGATGTCTGCCACTGTTTTTTCAGTTTTTTTTAAGAAATCTCAAATATATTGTTTCGCATAACAGGTATATACAGTATAAACACTAAATTCTTTGTTCATACAATACATCAGAGATGCCTAAACACAGACAGTCCAGGGAAGGGAATGATAATGATTAAGTTGCTTTTATTTTAAAAAATGATCAAAAAATGCTTCAATTATTACAGAATATTCTTTAATTAATTTATTTTTTAAATTAAATCCAATTAAACGACAATTTTATTCATTAATTGCTTTAATTTTGCCACATTTGTGATGTATCAGGTTTAGTTAATTGTGACGCATATATAAATTCTTTAATTAAATTAATGAAATTATTTTTAATTAAATAAAATTAAATCAGATTTGAATAAGTTATATCAGTTTACATACCCTTTACACACCGGGGCTTAACTTCAGGGCTAAATATTAATATTTCAACATTTATCAGTAATTTATATTCCGGTTCATTATTACTATGAATTAATAGTAATTCAATGATTTGTTAAAACAATTTCATAAATAATTAAATTTCATTCAATTTATCAATAATTTTCATAAATCTCGCTCTTTGTCACCAATTCTGTTGATATTTAAGACTAACATCGTTAGGGGTAACAAACATTTTGCTGACCAGGGGGAGGGGGATTCGGACTATACCCCCTTGATAATCTATGGTTAACTCTTTATATTATTTAATATAGAGTCCACGTCATTATATGGGATTTGACACTGGTGCTTACAGACCACTTGTAGATTTGGACGCATTAACTGTAAACTTGCCAACTGTCCCATCAGTTTATAAATTGGATGTAAACTCAGACAATAAATTTATTGAATATGTAATAAGTCTATTGAAACTGAATTCCCACCCTGATAACTCAATAAGCAGAAACAAAATAGAGGAGGTCATCCAAATCTTGGAAACACAAAAACTTCATAACTTAAACTGGAATCAAGAATTCTATTTTGAATACGCTATCAACATCTTGAAAGCACAATTAAGACATGTTTTCCCATTCGGCTCACTTAACCTTGATTATATATTAAGAGTTTTGAGAAAATTGTCTTCTGTTCCTTCGTTAGACGTCAGAAATATGGAATTGAACTTGGTGAGCAACGATGGTCATCTTGAATTCCTCATAAATATCTTGAAGAATATATCTGATAATAGCAACCTGTATAAAAGAGATCTTGAATATATTGTCGATCTAATAGGAAAGATGTCGATTAATAAAGATGTATCTCGAGGTGATCTTTTGCACCTGGTCAATATCTTTGATAATTCAGAACTTCACTCAGTTGTGGACAGAAATGATTACTTTCGCAAATTTGTTATCAATTATTTGAAAGACCAAACCGGAAATCCCAATGTTGTCTATTATAGCCCTGCTCAAATAGCTAATCCATTGAAAGTATTATTACGTAATAATTTCTATGAACCTAATCTATTGGACCATAATTTGAGACAAGTAAGTGATATTATAAACCTTGATCAATTTGTTTAGATATTTATCAAATAAATCTAATTTTGAATTGTTGTTAATATTTGCAGTTAATTGCAGTACCTGTCCATCCCTTTGGTAAAGAACCCATGACTCCACATTTCAAGAGAGAAATGGTAGCGCCGGAAAAGGCCTGGAACTTTCGCTATGTTCTCTATGACCAAGATGCAACTAGAGATTTGATAAAAGATTCAATTCATCTGCCCACGGTCGCTTCTCTCAGAATTAAGTTGAATGATAGACCTTATGAAGGCGTGCGTTATCATTATCTACCGGTTCACTCAATATAAGATGCACAGGACCGTCGACAGAATATACCCCCGCTCTATGTGTGGATGGTTTTATCAAAACATTTAATTATTGTTTAGAAAAATGTTAACAAAATTAGAAAACATTTTAATTCTGTTTTTCATTTGATTTTTCAATAAATGAATAATTTTTGATAAAATTGTTTATAATTTCAGAAAATATAATAAATTTCTCCAAAATTTCAGAAAATACTGAAAAGTATTTCATTTTTTCAAATAAATTAAAGAAATGAAATATTTGTCGCAAAAAGTGTTAAAATGAGTGAAAAATGAATTGAAATTTCAATTATTATTATTTATTTTTAAATAATTAAAAATTTTACACATTTTTGACACAATTATTGCAAAATTAGTTAACATTTTGATGATTACTGTCTTGTAATCGGTTCTCCATTTTATACACTTCTCTTAAGATATAAAAACTCCGAACCAAACGAAAGACAGTCAAAGAGTTAATTAATATCATTAATGACATGGATATTAATTTATACCATTCCAGGGCTCGGATTAATAACACCATTTGAACGAAGATTAAGACAACGAGAAGACCTAATAGAGTGCCGAAACCTCCGATTGGGTTCGAGAACACAATCTATGGATAAATAATTGAATTAATTATTGATTTCAAGGAAACACTCAATCGTTTGTCCTTTCATTACATAATAGCGAAGGTGTGACTGATTGCCCGGTTCTGCACAGTTAGTACTGCCCTCAGACTTGAAGTACTCTTTTGAGTATTTGACGACAACTCCCTGTCCGTAGAGCAGAGAGTCTGACCACATATTACACGGCACTAAAGTATTCCTGGTCTCCAACTTTTGCCACTTTCCTAAATGCAGTGAAGACTTGTGCAAAATGTCGTAAAACTGTGGCGAATATAAGTGTGACGTCAACATCAAGAATGAAGACATCCATGCGATCACCACATGCTGTGCAGTGAATGACAAATCATAGAAGAGATGGCTTTCCGCGAAACAGAGGCCAACAAACGATGAATAATAAGCTATGAGTAGAGAACGGAATAAAATAAACTTCAATCTGTCGTTGAATGACGTCTTCAGTCGATCCACTTCTTCGCGAATCAGTTCCGCATTTGATGTACAGTTATGGGACGGCTGTTGACTCGAGAACTTTGTCGGAAGTATTAATGATTGAATGCCTGACCACCAGTTGATTGGAGGGCCATTGGTTTTGGAGGACTCGTAGGCCCGGAGTATATTTGGACAATACATCAACAGATATATAAACTATAGATTCAAAGATTGTTATCATTTGGTAATCAATTGTCAATTGTTTATACCATTGGATACGTAATGCATAGCAAACCAGTTATGCCGTGATTTGCGTATATATTCACTGAACACCTGATATGTCCGTAAACGCACAGTAAGATCACCAACAATGAAGAGCTGTACAAATAAAATGACCGAAAAAACAATGGAAGCGCAGGTGTTATCTGGAAAGGGATTAAAACAGTTGTTAAACACTAATCAATGGATGACTTGTGTGTCAACTGACGAAGTGAACCAAATGAAGGACAAATGGACGGCCGATAAAGAGGACACAGAACTGGACGACATTCAGATCAATCAAATGGAAGTTCTGGACAAAGATGTCAATCAATAAATCAAATGTCGGATCAATTGAGTGCTTCATACCATTGCTATGTTTGTGTGAGACTGTGGTAACCACCAGACAGTGCGGTAAAGGTTAAGGTATTGAGTGGCCATTGATATGACAAACACTACGAGTGATTGGATTTCAAAGAGTAACTCATTTTCGGCCCAAAGTTTTGGCAAATTTATGTGTTTTGGAGAAACCGATGAATTGCTTGCGTCCGACCTATCAGTGCATTAAGGGTTGGGATCAGAGATCAGTCAAGTGGTGATTGAATTGATGGCAAACCTGTCGTCAATGGTTGGTTTGGGAACCGATAGTTTGGAAGCGTTTCTTCGGTGGTTAGGCATCAAAAGAAATAATTTATTGTTTTTACCCATAATTTACATATCATTTGATGTCTTAGTCTTTCAATCATTTGTTTATACTTTCATTCAATTGACAATCAATTCATCACTTCTTCACAAAACAAATCAATTGTTTGTTTACATCAGACATCAAATGCAATCATATGTTAACACTATGTCATCAATAATGTCCACAATTGTTGCAAACTATTCATTGCTTTCACAACAAAAGGGTTTGTATTATAAGTGTTGACGTCATTTGTGGACACAATTGAAGCCAAACTAATGGAGAAAACATCAAAATTAAGGTATTTTTAGTGAAAACTAATTATTATTTAATTGTTATCTCAAATTGAAATCACTTTTTGATTAAAGCTTTTAATCGTTTAATAAATGTTTGCATTTAATGACAATATCTTTGCAATGATTTCACCTTTTTTTGCAGTCATTTCACTGTTTGTACACTTTTTTTGCAATTAATTATAAACTAAATTAAAATTATAATCATTTGAATGATTGATACAATTATGTCATATATTTGACACATATTTTGTGCTAATTTTTATTGATTTGTATTTTTAGACAACAAATTAACACTTATTGACGTTAAGTTCAATTCAATATATTCCGGGTCTATAGGGGTGTCAATGAATATTCTGTGCAATACTGTACTGTATATTCAGTGACATTTAATTTTAGATATTTTTTAATCAGTAAATTGACATTCATTTCAATATTTATATGAATTTTGGACCGAAATATCAAACTATTAACTGATGTTTGCATTCATTCAGACATTTATTTCAATAGTATTTTTAAGATAAAAAACATTTCAGTCATTAAACTCTTGACTTTATATGACATTTAAAACTTTGTTTAAAATTCATGAAATCATTTCAGATATCGTTTCACAAAGTTTTTGAACTGATTTTATAATTTTAGTTTAATTTACTTGTTTTGTAAAACTTATCAAAAAATACAAAAAATGTTTTTAAAACTTTTTATTTGTTTGACTTTTTGAACATATTTTTCACTCAATTATTAAATATTTTGATTACTTATCGATAAATATATCAAAAGTTTGATAACTATTTGCAAAACACTTATTGTTTAAAATATTTTCAGGTTTTTTATACACTGTGTGAGAAGTTATAGCACTCAATGATTGGCACTTTATTTTTACGTGTTTTTAAACCTATGAACTAAGAAAACAAAACTTTGCGAACAAATGAAGACTTGATTTGATATTAAAACTGATATTAAACTCATCGCTTAATACTATAACGAAAACTCAATTCCCGGAAAATATACTCAAATATTATCTAATAGTTTAACATATGGTCTCAACATTTGTACGCAAATATGATTACAAATATTTTTTATGAAATATAAGGCTTAAAAAATTAACAAAACCTTTTAGACCTTTCAATGCAATAAATGATTTTTTTAATGAATCATTGTAGTTTTAATTGTAGTTTTCATTGAAGGCATTGAAGGCCAGGGGTTTTGAAACCTAAGAGTTATTGAATTCAATCAAAAGTGATTCAAAGTTTATATAATTTCCTCAATTGATCACAAAATGAAATCAAATATACAACCAATGCATTGAGAACTGAAGACAATTGAAGACAAGTATTAAGAAATTATTGAATAATTAATATTTTGTAACAAAAGTAGTGATTATTTGAAGAATATGTCTTCAAATGTGTTGTCGATCAATGAGTCGATGGACACCAACGGAACCATCTCTTCGTCGATGAGTTCTTCGACAAAGATATATAAAAAACGTTTTTTGATTTTAATATTATTTGTATTGCTTTCGATGTCAAATGCCTTTCAATGGATTCAGTACTCAATCATTGAGAATATTATCACAAAATACTATTCGACGACAACTTTTTGGGTGAATTGCACTTCAGTTGTATATATGGCCGCATATATCGTGGGTATAATCCCGGCCACCTTTCTTCTCGACAAAAAGGGGCTCAGATTTTGTGTCATTTTGGGCGCATTTGGCAACTGTTTGGGCTCTTGGGTTAAGTGCTTCAGTGTTAATGTCAATCGGTTTTGGGTTACAATGATTGGACAGACAATCGTCGCGGCCTCTCAACTATTTATCCTTAATATCCCACCCCTTTTGGCCGCCGTTTGGTTTTCCGATAGGGAGGTCTCGAGAGCCACAGCTTATGGTGTTTTCGGGAATCAGGTCGGGATAGCACTCGGATTCTTCGTTCCCTCACTAATTGTGCCCAACTTTAGTGAAGACATAACTAATACCACAAATAATACCAATGCTATAACTCCTACACCTTATGTCACACCACTTGTTGGCACAGAAGAGGTGGGCACTGGACTAAGAAATCTATTCTATGGCGTCTCTTCACTGACAACAGTGCTCTTAATCGCTATATTTCTACTTTTCAAAGACCGGCCAGACCTGCCTCCGAGCACAGCACAGGCCAGCGCACAGATGGCTAAACAGAATTCATCGTTTTTCAAGTCACTCAAGGCTTTGGCCACAAATCCAAACTATATTTTATTATTTTTTACGTATGGCTTAAATACCGGTGTTTTCTATGCCGTGTCGACTGTCCTCAACCAAATGGTTACCGGTGCTCTCGGAGACAGCTATGTACGAGAGGCCGGTTATATGGGATTCACATTAACACTGTCCGGTATTATGGGTTCAATAGTTTGTGGTTATCTTCTAGACTGGACCCGAATGTTCAAACAGATAACACTTGGAGTCTATGTGTTATCATTGGTCGGAATGATTGCATTCACTCTCGCCTTAAGTAATAAATCGGTTTTATTTATGTTTATTGTGTCCGCAATTCTCGGCTTTTTTATGACCGGATATTTGCCGCTCGGCTTTGAATTTGCCGCAGAAATAAGTTACCCTCAACCTGAGGGCACTTCCGCAGGACTGCTGAATGCATCGGCACAGGTATGTCATTATAACTTCTGTAAAACCAATTGATTTTAATATAAAATCATTTAAACTATTGTTTAGATATTTGGTGTGATCTTCACATTTGGCGGCTCAGCGGTCATCGATTCCTATAATAGTTTGGCCGCAAATATCAGTTTTGTTTGCGCACTGGTATTGGGATCGGTATTAACTGCTATCATAAAAGCTGATCTGCGACGACAAGGGGCACAGAAGATACAAAACGACGCAAAACTATTGAATCAAATCTAAAGTTATTTTTAATGTATTTTAATATTAGTCTAAATATCCATCGATTGATGTCTTCCGCAATGAAATCCAAAATATTTTATATAAAAAGCAATCAATTGTTTGAAAAATGTTTTTATTATTAATCATTAAAAATGAAATTTAATTTTAAATAACAATAATTTGAAGGAAAAAGTGATTTCAATCCGTAATAATGAGTTCATCGATACCCCAGTCCTCATAACTACCGTCCGGTAAATACCTTCTGATAATAATCGGTATTTTTCGGGCTCTAAAGGATTGGACGTAAAAAGAGATCAATGAATGACTGAATCAATGATTGAATCCATACTTTAGTTCTTTCATTGCTATCTGCAAGGGATCGGTCTCTCCCTCCAACTCAACCATAACGGGTGCGCACATAGCTATCTGTAGGGCACGGGTACCCAAAACCCTCGCCCTTTCGTATTTAGTCATATAAGGGGTTGTAATGCGTTTGGTATTCAATTGCGGCGTCGGTTCGCCGCCGGCGGTCAACAAATCAATGTTCTCGTTGTCATCCATTTGATCCATACCTTCCATATTGTCGTCGTCTTCAATGGCGTCATCGAAGTCACCGCCCATACTGTCGGTGAAGACATGAAGACATTAATTGCCATTAAATACAACTTTTCATTGATTACAACAACACTTACTCTTCGGGTTCGTACTCGTCGTCAGCCATTTGGGATCAGTTGACAGACAATTCACAGACAATTAAAGTGTTGTTTAAAACTAATAACACTTCAAATGATTTGAATTTAAATCTTAATTAAAATTAAATTAATTATCAATTGATTGACAAAAACAGTGAAAAACACAAAACGATTGAAAGGTTTTGAACAGAAATTGAACACAAATTACGTCAAAATTGTTGACATTTTTAGACATTTTTTAATAAATTGTTTATATTTTGAAAATGAGTGCAGATTTTGAGCACAAGTGACGGAAAGGACCAAAAAAAGGGTGTTTTTTAGGATTTAATTGATTTTTAATTAAAAAAATTAACTTTTTTTACATTTTTTGTCGCAAATTATGTCTTATATTGAGGTAAACATTGATTCATGTCTTCATTAAATTGATTGTAATTTCTGAAGGAATGTAAAAAGGATTTGATTTTATTGACGCAAAGAATCGATGGTTTGATTGCTGTTATCATTACAGACAGAGAAGGCGTTCCTCTCATCAAAGGTCTGGTTGTCTTCACCCGAAGACCACTTCCATTGTCTTTAAACTCATTGTTTCACTCATTTTAGTGGTCAACGAGTCTTCGGACCCCAACATCTCGGGTCGGCCGACATTCCTGTCCTCTAACTTCACTACAGGTGTAGAACAGGCGGGAAAACTAGGGATCGGTTTGTGTGAGACTATTGTCAGTCATTACCAGAACTACCAAATCGTTCACTTCAGCAAAGATAGGCTTATCGTCGCACTGGTGGCCAATAATAGTGCAAACACTGGTGTGTTGTTGGCCTTAGAGAATGAGTTTGATATCATTTGCCAGGAATTGAGACAATGTGTGGACAACTGAGGGAATGGTATCTAAAGACCACTTTATGTTTGTTAGTCTTTAAGACATTGTTTTATATATTATAAGAAAATAATCAAAAGTTTTGTCATTTTATCAATAATTTTGAGTTTGTTTTGAGTTTTATTCAAACTTTTGTCTAAATCTTTAAATCTTTATATCAATTGACAATTGTTTGCAAATATTTGTCACTATTTTTGACATAATTTTGATATATATTTGACATTTGATTTGTTTTTTATTTATATTTCATTAATTTTCACCCTTTAATGAAATCACCCCTTATTTTGTTGAAACCAATCAATCAATTGATAATAAATTTAATCTTATTTTAGATAAACTTTTTTTTAATGAAATTTTCATTTAATTTTGAATTGATTTACAAAAAAGAGGTTTTTATTTCAAAATTGAGTTTTCTTTTGATTTTGAGCTTAAGTTTTGAAAAAATCAGTTTTTTATCACAAATTCATGAGTCGTTTGAATAATAAATATATTTTTCATTACAAAAGGTTTTCATTTGATATAAAAAACAATTGATTTTGAGATTGAGTTTAAATAACATTGAAATTAATCAAACACTTGATGTCATGTGAAGGCCAGGGGAGGACTCCTTTTGATGGTTGCGTACATCTTATCAGACAATTGTATGTTTGTTTGCATCAGATTTGATGAAACATTTGCACAGTTTATATCGTCATTGAATACACAACGACTGGCCAATTGGGTTAGTGGTTCGGCGTACTCGTGGTCACCCCTCTGGTGCCCAATACCAGAGGTAATTGACTTGCGATGAGGCGATGAGTAATAAGAAGTAGAGTTTCCAAAGCTTTTATTGGGCGCCGACTGGCAGTCAATGAATTTGGGTTTAGACCCGCACTGGAACTCATTCATTGCAAACGTTTCCGTCGATTGTCTTAAGTCTGTCTTATGGTTACAGTTATTAGTAGTCATGCCATTCAACCCATTGACCACTTGATTGACATGTTGTCTACGCATACACCCGAAGAATGTGCCCAATATTACACACAATACTATAATTGAGATAATGACCGGCAAAAGCACTGTTATGTTGCGAAACAGAGACAACGACTCGGCCTGTGCTGAGGCATCGATCGGCGAATTCGGTGAAACGACGCGAACCACTAAAGACATGTTCAATGTCTTGAACTTATACTCAGCTTCTGTCACACCTTTCCATCAAATAATTGATTATTAATACAATTGAAAACATATTGAAAACCCAATCAAACAATACCTGCGTCTGAATGAGCGCTGACTAAGAGATTGTATTCACGATTTGAGATCAAATTACTGATAAAATAAAACTCCTTTTCAAAGCCAACCCTTTCCGACAAAAGGATCCATTGTTTCTGATGATAGGGTTTGTATTTAATACTAAATGAATTGATAGGACAGCCGCCTGTTTGCCAACTATTGAGCCGTAAGAGCGCTGCCGTTGAGTTTGGTATCAAAAATTCCTGAGTTGATGGTGAAAGAGGTGCCGCGCCTTTGGTTCGGGTGCTTATTGTTTCGCCTGATGTAAAGATTTGTGCAAAAAATAACAATAAATTTTATTTTAACAACAAATATATGTTTATTTGATTACTTGGTTCACCCGTTCCTAAGCTATTGGAGGCAGTCATAAAAAGTTTATATTTAGTGCCGCAGCGTATGCCTGCCATACCATTGCTTGAATCCAAAACATATTGATTTGATTTAGTCTTCAGTTTCTTTTGATGCCATTTCTGTTCTCTTTCTTCTTTGAAATGCAATAAATATTCTCTCTCTTCGTTCATATCGTTTTGATTTGCATCCCATCTCAGAGTAATTGAATCAGAAGTGGTTCCCAACACTTCAAGCAGTGGTGATGTCGGCGGCTGTGAGTCAAACGTTGCCACTCGTACCTCAAGTGCAGAGAAATTGATTCAATGATTGAATGAATGAATTAATTATTATTTGAGAAAAATAACTGAAATTCAATTGAATTTTGATTGAAATGAGAAAAATAATAAAGAAATCAATAAATACTTCATCAGTTCGAGGGCCGGCGCCGACACTGTTGTAGGCCTGGAGTATAATGATGTAAGTGGTCTTACGTTTCAAATTAGTCACATAACTGGTCTCAAATTTATTTTCATCATTATCTCCACTGATGTCCACATTCTTGTACTGAAACGGTTCGTCAGAGTCAGCGGTTTTGTATCCGATATAATATCCTTTGATTTTTCCGAACTGAATGTCCTTTAGAGGAGATTTCCATTTGATCTTAAGTGATGTCGAAGACGTTGTCTCTATTATCACATCAGTTGGTGGACCTCCGGGTACTTCTTCAGAGGTTTGGAAGACAAGTGTGGCAGAGCTCTGATCACTTCTACCCAAACCGTTTTCGGCAAACATACGAACCTCATAATAACAAACTGGTATTAAACCTCTTATCGCATATCTGGAGTCACTGCTAGACATTGTGGACACTTCCTGCCAGTGCTGACCACCGCTACAATTGGTTCGATATTCTAATATGAATTTAATGATAGCACTGTTGCCTGAAAATGATGACTTCCAGGCTATGGATGCGCTCCTACTTGTGATCTCAGTAACGCTCATCCCATACGGAGGTTCCGGTACTTCTGTGCCATTAATTACAAAATAAAAGAGTTTTAAAAAAGTAAATGAATTGAAGAATAAATTGTTTGTTCAGAGCTTTGAGGCATAAAATTGTAGTTTTTTTGTTCAATAGAAGAGAAGATTAAAAGTTAAGAAAAGTTTATTATATGAGTCATTAAATTGCAATTAAATTTGCCTCTTATATAGGGTTAGGGAAAGGGATAATACATACCCTGCACTATAAGCTGAATATTTGTATCATCGGTGCCGAAATCGTTTGTCACAACACAGGTATATAAGGCTGAGTCGTGTCTAACAGTGGAAGCTATCTCTAAATATGAGGTCATTTTCTGTGGAGATATTATTTCCTGTTTTATTGAATATCTTTTGTCAATTGAAGAACTGATTTGTTGTTTATCTTTCTGCCACTGGACTCGAAGCACAGGATCTCCCTGTGCTTCACATTGAAGAACAGCAGTTTCGCCTTTAATAACACTATTACTGATGAATTTGATATCAAAATAAGGGGGCGATTGGACTACTAATTGAATGACTTTACTCAGTCCGGCGCCGATTCCGTTGGAGACCTAACAAAGGATTGGTATTAAAACCAAACATTAATTTCAATTGAAATACAATTTCTTTTATATATCAAAGAATTATCGCAAAAATTGTTTGAATTATTGTTTCAAATAAGTTATTGTTTGACAACTAATGATAGGAATAGCAGTGCAATCAATAACGAGGAAAGGGATGTAATATTGTAATACTTGGCACATATAGAATCCGGCGTCAGATTTGTCGGCTTCTTGTAAGACAAACGTTCCGTTTTGGTAGACCTGATGTCTATAGGAAGACACCACTTCCCTAAACTCGGACGGATGCTCGACATCAGCCGATCCTGAGTCAGCACCGATAGTACTGGCCATAGATTTTTTCCAAACTATTTTTGGCAGTGGAGAGCCATCAGCCCAGCAATCAATCACAGCGTCGGCTCCTAGTACTACACGAGTGTTCTTGGGCTCTACATTCCAAACCGGGGCCACATTCACAATCAAATATGTACTCCTATTCACTGACTCCACTTCATTCCAGGCCTTACACGTCCTTTAATTAAATCAAAGGAAAAGTAGAACAAAAATTAGACTAAATTAATATAGATATCAGTGAATCGTTATTTAATACCACTGTCCCATATCCCTGTGCTCTACACTCTTGAATGTCAAAAGAGAGTAGTCTTCAGAGTTTTGCAGTGAAATGCTATGACTCGACACAACCGGAGAGTTTGAGTCTTCTTTATACCACTTTATTTCAATGGGAGGATCGCCTTCTAATATAGAGCACATTAGCTTCACTTTCATTCCCTGATTAGCTCTGGTAGTTTCGGACAGTGGCTGGGCATCGATTAACGGCGCGACTTTCACAATCAAGTGAACGCTTCCTCTGACGGCTTTGCCATTAGAGCCCTTATTATAGCAAAAAAACACTAATGTTATCGATATCTCAATGCAATCACTCTTTGGGAACGACTAATGAATAAAAAAATTCTTAATTCAATTGAGATTTTGGGGATTTTTGGCCTCATTTTTGGGAAATTATAAACAAAACAAACAATTAGTAAAATAATTAGAGATTTATATGCAGTTTAAAAGTCTTTTCAAATGAGAAATGACTTTTTCAGAACAATTATAGTCTCAAATGTTTAATGACTTTTGAAAATTAAAATTTTTTAAAACTCTGAAAAAACATTTAAACTGTTATACTGTGTCTCTACTGTAAATACTATCACACTTTTATCCCATTCCTCTTATTATTAATTAATTATTCAAACACTAAATCATAAAAATAAGTAAAATTTAAAACATTTTCAAAAAGTGTTGTAAAAGTTATAAAAATTATTTATTTATTAAATATTTGACTCATTTATTGTGAAAAATATATTAAAATATATTCAAAGACTGATTGAAAGTTTGAAATCTTATATATTTTGCAATTATATTGTTTAAAAACATTTGCTATTCTTTATGGGTTAGGCATGGGTTAGGGGTTTAATGCATAAAAAGCATTATTTCAGATATCATTTTATTGTTATTTCCAGTTTGTGTCTCATTCGTGTCGAAAAGAAAAACAAATTCATAAGAAGTCTAATCCCTTAAGATATAAGACAGCAATTGGTTGCCAATGTATTGCTGGATATGTATTGTTCTTGAGATCACATCCGTTAGACTACAGGGTCTGAAGACTATACCAGAAATTTGTTGCTTTACTTCAGATTTAATTTGAAGGCTTTATTCCCGACACGAATGACGAGAATGTTTAGATTTATTCAAAGAAATATTACATCAAATGTAACTGATTTTCATTGAAGACTATTAGAGAGAAATAATCAAATCTTTTCAGTCTTTCATTATTTTCACGATTTCTTTCAAATCCATTAATCGATAGGTTTTTCTTCAATTCATTCATTCATTTGTCAAAATCGGTTAAAACAAACATTTGATAACAAAATTCAGATTTGGTTTTCATTTTCGTTTAATTTTTAATTAAATTAATGTAAAACTACTTCACTTTTAGACTAAAGTAGAAATCAATAAAACTCTTAAACTTAAGGGTTTGTGCTTTTGACTCAGTTTAATCATAAGGGGCTATACTGTGATACATAAAATAAATGCAAACCTTGACAGAGCACCAGTACTCTCCTTGGTCATTGCTCCGGTGAACATTACTGATATGTAGTTTACCGCCGACGCCACTAACGATGGGCTCAATTTTCTGTCGATGATTGACTGGCAATGTATTGGTGTTGTGCTGCCATTGGAGAGATTCAATAGGATATGCTATTACTGGACAACGCACTGATACGGAACGACCAGAAACTACAGTCAAACTGTTATTAATATTTGGTTGCGATGAAGATGACAGGCTTAGTGATGAACGAAGTGCCGGCGCCCCCAACACGTTCACTCGGCCTGTGTACTGGGCCTGACCCGCGTCATTAATAGCTACGCATCGATACTTCAAAGCAAACAAATGACAAATAAAGCGAAATTAATTTGATGTCATATTATGGCTCTGAAGGCACTCCTCTCTCACTCTATCCCTAATTGATAGACATTTCACTCTTTCCTTATGAACTCAAAACAAACCAATAGTTTTGGTCTCAGTTTTGCACAAATTCTTATAATATATAGTCTATTGTCTCATAAAATAAGTCAAAACTCGATAACTCTTAGGCTTTTGTTGAACAGATATTTGTTGTCCTTTTTTTGTCAATGATTTTGATTTCAATTCATTTTAACCAAATTTTTGTCAATTGTTTGCAAAACAAAGAAATACTTTATATTTGAATAAAACAATTAAATGTAAAGCAATTTGTTATACAATGTAACCATTAATAACAAATTCAATTCACAATTATTACAATTTAATTGATTTTAGTCTCAATAGTCTTAATGTGAATCAAAATGATTGTCTGTTTTCTCAGAGATTATATATAAATGAAATTTATTTCAATTCTTCCGTTTCTTTCCTTTCCTTTCCTTTCCTTACTATTAAAATATCATTCATTGAAAATAGTATTAATTTTAGTGAAATAGGATGAGAGGAGAGAGATATTGATTATCAATGAAAGTGTTATATCTATTAAAAACACTGTTAAGGAGTGCAGAGAATAAGCAAATGTTGAATGAAGTGAAGGAAGACTTACTTCTCCGCCGTCGACAACACGTGCGGCACTTATATTAACAAAACTAATCACTTGTCCGTTATGTGTGACATAATCTCCGATACGATATCTGACGGACAGACCATTAATGTGGTGTTCATCCAAATACCATTTAATCTGAGGCAACGGTGACGCAGAGGCGACACACCGTAAGGATATGGCGGAACCGGACTCTACTATGAGTTGGTCTTTAAATGTTTCCAATATGACGGGTGCGCTGTCACCTAATTTCAATTGAGTGCTTGCTTGAGATGAGTCGTATTCAGACTGAACTATGCATTGATAACAACCTATTGATTAACAAAGAAATGATTATAAAGTCTATTATATAATAAATATTTTGTGAAAAAGTGGTCTCAAAAGACATTTAATGTTTAATCGATTGAAATCCCATTGAAATTAATTTTCCCTTTCAATAGAAAATAGCATTAATTTATTGATTCAATGCACTGACGAATAAACCAAATAATTAAGGGTCACCAAGGGGCTACTGTGTATTAGGGTTATTAACTATAAGTTATAAGGGGCATTATATTGATATTTGAGTAAATTGCTCAAATTACTTATTTTGGTTTGGAATTTAATACCCCTGAAAGTTAATTTAACTAATTTATATTCTGTATTTTACACCCTTAAACACACAGACGTTAATTAAACTTGAAATAAATACCCCTTTATTTATATTTATTTGAAACAGCATTTAAACTCTATTTAAACCATTAATTAGTGTCAAAAAAGTTTTGTATTTTATTTTAATTATAAATCAGTTTTTAATGAAATCTAAATTTAATTCAAAATTCTTTGAAAACATATGTTTTTGTGAATAAATTTATGTATATTTATGTAAATTGAAATATAATTACAAATTTTGTCGCATTTTCTTTACTAAAGACTGTTTGAAATGCAATACAAAATCCGATATAAAAATAGATTTTTGAGTTTATATTCACAGACTGTGAAGAGGGGGTCAAAGAGGCTCAAAGGGGCTCAAAGTTAAAGCATAAACATTTGTACTGCAGAGAAGTGCTCTTTAAGGACTCAGAGTATATAATATTTAGTGTAAATCTATTAACCATTTTTAATAACCTTGTTCACTTTTCTGATATAATTGATGTTATGTGAAACCAAGATTGAATCAAGGAAAAGTAATACGAGTAAGAAAAGTTATCAAAACTTAATTGAAAAGTAATGCTTAGCTATGGTTACGCACCGGCATCTTCTCTGATGACATTTCTGATAGTGAGAAGAGTTGGTTGAATGAGACGAATCCTCCCGTCATTGATGGCACCATTGAATGGATCGGTGGTTAATGGACGGCCGTCTTTAAACCATATCACATGGAAATTGATTGGACTACCGGTGAAACTGCAGTTAAAAGCGACACTTTTGCCGATGTCGGCCACCAGTAGGTCGGGCTCTATGCGCACAACAATGGGTGAAATGACCATCAATTTTACGCTCACTTTCTCCTCTCCGACAGAATTATTTGCGGCACAAATCCATTTCCCTGAGTGATGAGACATCACCTGATTTATAGCTAGAAATGAGTCGTATATATGCATGTGTTTTGTTGACACCACTGCAGATATGAGACCGCTTTCATCCTCTTTATACCATCTGTTCAGTTGTGACACATATTGATAATCAAAGACGAAGAGAGTGTTTGAACGAAACACAAGTAAATCGTAAGACATGTCAAACAAAAAGGAAATGTATTTTTAGCAAAAAAATCTCCAAATGATTGATAAGTTTTGTGTTAATAAATATAAAAGTGGCTAAACCTGTAATTGGGTGTCGGCCAGGCCTGTGCCACACAAACTAATTCTATGTCGTCGCCATCCCATGCCTTCACAGAGGAATGGCTCCAAATTCTTGGTGCAATACCTCCGTGTGGTTCTGCACATGAAGTTTAACTTTATATTATTTTTTGTCTAATATTTTTCAATAAATATATAATTCAAACAAATAATCAAATGTTGTTTTACTCATCAATACTTGAGATACGAATCAATAGATTTGATAAAAACATATAAATTGAGTAAATAATGAAAATTTCTGTATATTTTGCAAAAGTATTTCACGAAATAAAAGTTCAAATAAAAAGTTTTAACAAAACAAACAAAATATAAAAACGACTGAAATTTCAGAAGAAAAGCAAACTTTTTATAGAAGGACTGAAATACCGTTCCTTTAAAGGTATTCCTGGCTTAGGCTTAAACACTAATAAGTTTTTTCTGTTTATTTATATTTTTATATTTTCAAAGGATTTTTGAGTGCTTTTCGTTTCATTTGAAAAGTAAATAGTTTTGAATAATATTTGATAACATAAACCCATTTCTTGGTTCAATAAATTCATTGCTACCTACCGGTGACAATCAGCTGTCCAGGCGCTGAGCTAATCACCAACTCGTGAGTCAATTGATGTCGGGTTTGACATCTATACGATCCGATGTCCACTTTGGATGAGTTGCGGATCAGTAGTTCACCCGAAGATAAGATAGTTAATCGAGAATCTGTTCAATGAGTTAATGAATAATTAAAATATTTATAAAATGAAAAAAGTTTGATAAAAAAGACATTTATCTCAGACTTGTGTTTAAAAACAAAGGCCTTAAGTGATAGCAATTTAGTTGTCGTTATAAGTCTGGCCAACAAATGATGCAAAAAATTATTATATTTGAGTGAAGGGAGTGAAGGGAACGTCAGAATTGAGAAAAAATATATAATAATATATAAGTTTTGTTGGACTGAAGTTAATGTAGAGTAAAGTCTTGTATAAACACAAAAGTGAAACATAAGGTTATTATTGTATGAAATGATAGATTACAACATAAACCCAATTCAGTGATGCCAGCGATGCTCTAATACTAATAAGGAAATGATTTTCCGTCCGTTCCCATCATTAGATTGGCCTTAAGGTGTAAAATGGCTAAGAGTTGTATGACTGAAACGGACGACCGGATGAAAGAGTGAGAAACAAATTACCATTACATCAACATCTCTAACAAAAAGATCTACCCGAGCCTTACCATTGCCTAACCATTGCTTTGTCATTACTATAACATTGAAATGTAAAAATCATTATTAAATAACATTTCAATCAATTCTTTGCATTTATATTGACTTCAATTGAAGAATAATTTTCACATTTTATTGTTTTAAAAATTTTTGAATACTTTTTCTCAAATTTTTATTTTAAAGTCTGAAATATATCTCAACTTTTGGTTTCATTTATTTGTTTTCTGTTTTTCTAATTTTATCACACGTTTAGGAAGTATTTTATAACTGAAAGCAAACAATGAATAATATTTTAAAAACTATTGTAATTTTGAAGTAAAATATATAACTATTTCCTAATTTGTCAATAGATTTGATGAAAACAATAAAAACAATAAATTATAAACAAATATAAATGCATTAAAACATTGCATTCAATGATATCTTTTTGAGGTATATTTCACACCAATAAAGGCCAGCGAATAATAGTCTGAATACGTGAGACAAGTCTCGCGTGTGTAACGAGCAATGGTTGGCACAAGAAATTGGTCGCTTCCTATCAATTCCTATCCTTTTCTATCCTTCCCTATCCTTCCTCCCAATCCTTTGAAGCACAAAAAAGTTCTAATTTTTTTGAGATCGACTTTTATACTGAAAATACTATTCATTTTTTGGATCTACACTTTCCTCAGGGAATCACAATATCTTTGGATACTATGGCTCTGAGCACAAGAATGTGAGAAACATAATAACAGTGCCCTAAAAGTTTAGAAGTAGTTCTCAAGAAACACAACGATATATACACACAAAACTGCCATTCCTTCTCTACTATTACAATATTTATCAATCGATTATTGTTAGTGTTGTGTGCAATGCATACCAGTGCTAAACTTAACATAACATAAGTCACACAAGAGTTCAATACCAGACCAGACTATTGGGTATTATATTCACACTATTTATGACTTTTTTTAGTTTCAAAGTTTTAATCGATTGAATAGTAATTCAGTTATCAATCAATTCGTGATATTTTGTATGAATTTCAAATAAATTAAATTAAATTTCACTCAAATATAATTGAATTTTGTTTTCATAGATTTGTTCCTAAAATATACACAATTATTAAATATTTAATCAAGGTGAACTACCATTTTATTTGTATTGAATAATAGATCTCTTCTTTTATATACAACACAGATATTGAAACAAATAAACCCAAAATAATTTCAACTATTTTATCAATTAATTCATTGAATAAATTGAATGTGATTTCAATACTAACGCAAAATATATCCCTTTCCGGTCTCAAACACCCGAGAAAATTGAATTTAACATAAAATTCAAAGAAATTTGTTATTTAAATATCTGAACAAAAGTTTAATCAAAAACATATTTCCCGAACCTTTGTTTCAAACATAGACTTAAAATTGAAAAATTTTATCCTCACTTGAAATGAATATTTAAGAGAGAATTGAATAAAATTTAGTTGAGATCAAGAATTTTGCAAAAATGGGATCAAATTTCTCCCTTTTCTGTAATTTTTATGTCTTTTATTCACTCAAATATGTATACAAATAATGATCGATAAGAATGAAGATCAAGAAAGTGTCAAAAAAGTGAACAAAAATTCAGAAATGTTTGAAAAACTGAGTGAAAATACAAAAAAAGTTTTCATATCTAATGCATTGAAATCTCATTTTTGTGAAACCTATCCCTGGAATGGATTTTATTGTAAATTCTTTAAAACAATTCTTGTATTAGAAATTCAAATCAATTGTAAAATAGTTCACAACTGAACGAAAAGTTTAATAAAATTGAATCAAATTTATACGTTATTGAGAAAAATGTATTGAAAAGTATTGATAGATATTTATACAACAGTGCACTCAATAACGGGTAATAATAATAGCAATGAGTTATTCAATGTTTTGTTACTAAAGAAAAACTAATATATTATTTATTCAGAAGTGATTAACTAAAGTGAGAATAACTTATGAGATCTGAAGTCATCCTTTAGTTTATGATAATGTCTTCAAATGACTGAAAGTTGTGAATAGTTTTGGCAATCGTTTGTGTAATGTATCCCTTGAGGCGATCACAATATATAGACAATGATTAAACAAGAGATGATCACAAAATATCTGCCAAACAGTGCTCTTCTCTTATATTTTTTGTTCACTTCTTAGCTCAACCTATCATATGATAGTCAGTCACAGGAGAAATAAGGGGCTCTTAAGTTGGCCTAAGATTATATTGAGAGGACTGAGAGGTCATAATGTCTTTATTCAAAGAAATTGCATTCGAGTGCCAATAAAACAAAGTTTATAACAAATACTCCTTTTCTTAAACTTTTATTAAATTAAGTTTACGATCAGTTTTGGCACAAAAGATAAGATTAGATAATATTCATGTCCTGAGCTCTCAATAACATTAGTTCTTTGCAATAGATCTCATGTTGGCCTTCAGTGAAAATGATATTTGATTTGAAAACCAGTGATTCATTTGATGTATTGTTTTGAATACAATAATGCCTTTCAAAGACATTTTAAGTGCTTTTTACCCAAAATTATTATAAAAAATGAGTGAAAATATCAAATTTCAATCATTAAGTGTTGTTTGCATTATATTTCATGCAATAAACACAACATTAGATAATATTTTATTGTGTTTTATATACCCTTTTGTTAAATATTGAGATCGCTTTAGGTTTCAAGTCTTGAAATTTAAAACATTTTTATTATTATTTAAATAAAAGTGAAATATTTGGGCTATTATTCGCATAATTTATGGCTTTATATCAACTGTCACCTTGATAAGTTCAATGATAACCGAAACTCTTTTGAAAAAGTTACCTGAGCTATCAAAATCAATTGAAAAGTTATATCAATACTGAAATCTATTTTTAATTTAATTTCATTGAAAACTCAAAAACCTTTGCATTAAATGATTGACTATTAATCTGTAATTGAAAACAACATTAATATTGATTATGATTTGCACTTAAAATATCAATAATTGAGTGAAAAGGCATTCAATTGTATGATTGACTCATAAATAACAATATCTGAGAAAACTTTTCAATAACTCAAACGCGAAATACAATAAAAAAGACAAACAATTTAACTGAAAAAAAGGGAAAATTGGGTCCGATTTGGACAAAAATTATTGACGGCTTTGGCTTTGGTTTTGTTATATAAATAGAAAACATTTGGAGCACTGAGTGGTAAGACTGTAGAAACAGTAAACAAGTTGGGAATGGGATGTAATGCCTCCAAATATACTATTTTTTACGTCAGACAACACTTCAATACATTTTTAAAGCAAAACCATTTACTGGCCATCCATTGTATGGCACTATAAATGAATTGATCACTGGGTCCGCAACACATCATTCATCCAAAAGGCATCCAAAAGACATCCCTTTCCAAAATAGTCGGACTATTTTTCTTTTCTTTTTCTCTTATATTTCAAATTTTATTTCTATTTTTGTTGCTATACTTTTCACAGACTCTATAGTCTATACCTCTCCACCCATTTTGAAAAGTGCGGCCAAAAACAAAATTTATCATATTTTTGACGCTTATAAGTGAGATAAATGAGTGCTTCCCGGCCTCAGATCGGCTGTGCTTTCACTTCAAATCAACCATTTCTTAGTCAATGGAGTTATGGCTCAAATCATATCTTACATTAAGTTTTTATTTCATTAAAAGTTAATTTAAATAAATATTAAATCTTTGATTATTTAGTTTATAAAAATGTCACATTTCAAATTTACCTTGTTAAAATAACCAGTTCAATTATTATAACGTATAAATCATTTAAAAATATTTATAGTTTTTTATTCTGATAAACAGTTTGAATACAAACTATTTCAGACAAAACTTAATTATTAGATTAAAATTGAATATTTGATTGAATGAGGGAATAGGTGTAAACATCCATCCCTTTCCCTGATTTAATACATTAAATAATTTAATATTCATATGAATTTAAATGACGTAAAATTGTTAACAATTTGTTGACGCCTTTCACGCAATGAAATCATTAGACAAATCAAAAATAATTAATTTTAAAATAAAATGACATTTTTCTGACACTTTTCAGGGGTTTTGTGCGTAAAATGTGAAACAATTTGTGCTATAATTTGGTTAAAGAATAAATAAAATACAATATATTTTGTGAAATATAAGGAAATGTTTGATTGCATTGAAGACAAGATATATTTCATGCAATCGTTTGCGAAGTGTTTTGTTACATATTTTTCTCATTCATATCATATATGATATCATATTTTGATTTCAAACCCAAACTTATTATTACAAATAACTTATTTGTTTTCACGACAACAGTGTTTGCGTCGACTTTTTCATTGGAGGCGAATCACTGTTTCTCTGCACAGCCTTTCAATATCATAGTTGATCACAAACTGTCTCTCAGTGTCTCCTATTTTAATATCAAATAAAAAGTGTGTGTTATTGGCTCCGACACAATCAATTACCAAACTCTCCATCCTTTAGTTCCCATACACTCTGTCATGTCTTTCAATACAATAATTGATTAATTAATTCAAAAGTAATTTTTTCGTTTCACAAATATTTTGCAAGTTTTTCAAGTGCTTTGTTTTTAGTATAAACTAATTTATCATGGTCATTATCAGTTAAATTTGATGTCCGATAAATATAATTACAATTTTTATCAATTATTATCAAATACTCGTTAAAATAGTTATGAAATAAATTCAGTGATTATTCTGAAAATGTTTGCGAAAACATAAACAGATTTTAAAGGTTTAGTTTAAAATTAATTTTAGATTTGAAGCAAAAACCCATTATTTTTAGAAATAATTAAAACATTTAATAATTTTAAACATCTCTTATATAATGAAAATATTGTAACAAAACATTGCTTTCATAACTCTTTTGCATTATTTTTGTAAAAGCAATCAATACTTTCATAAAAAATGATTCAAAATATTTCAAAATTCATTATTATTTGAAAACAATATTCAAAGTCTGAAATGAAAGTACATTTTTCTAAATTTAGTCAATTATTTCAATTTTTAAAGAGAGATAGAGAGAGAGAGAGAGAAAAAAAATTGACATAACTTTGTGTTTGGGTTTAGCTTTAATGCCATTGAAGTGAAAGTAAATATTAGTATTAAAAAACGTGATTTTGATTGATTGCCCTGTAGTTCAGTAATTATAAGTTTTGCATAAATGTTAATACAATAGAAAGTATTGCATAAAGTATTACATTGAGTGTTGCATAGAGTGCTCTATAATGTGTTAAAATAGGGTTTAGTTTTCTATTCCTACACTAATTAAAGCAAAAATGATTCTCAACTCCGATAATAATTAGTATATATTTTGTGATCAAAAATCATATTTTATGTTATTTTGAATAATCAGTGCTATATTCCGGTGCTTTAATCCATTATCTGCTGTGTTTTGCATTTCAATGTCCATTTCCTCAATGCATAGCAAATAAGAGAAAAAATTTGATCATTTTATGCAAACAAATAAATATTTATATGAAATGAGATTAAAATTAATTTCAATAATAATGAGTGAAAGGAAAAAAAATATTTAAAATTTATTACAAAATGTTTGAAATACTTGAATATTAATGAACACAAAGAGCTCTTTGAAAAAGATATTTAAAACTAAAATATTTTGATTTATAAGTAAATTGAGTTCAAAACCCAAACTCAAACTCATTGTTAAAACTGTTTTAAAAGACGATCCGAGATATCAAATGAAAGCATTGAATATTTATAACGTTATTTCAATCATTAAAAAATGTGACAATATTTTGATCCCAAAAGTGTGAAAAATGGTTGAATAACTAAAGAGTAGTTCAGATCATCACTTATTTCACCAAATATTTACATAAACTCTTGTCTATTCTTCGGGCAAAAGGATAGCACAAAATGCAAATACATTGCAATGTAATTGAGTTTTTCGTCTCAAATATCGACTTTTGCTTGAAGTGAAGGATAGGATAGGGTTTCGATTACTTCAGTAGTTATTCAATATTGAGATTAGTTTTGAAAAAATAACGTTTTTTAAAAAAAAATCTGATTTTAACTATCATTCAAATAAATCTATAAATCCTTTGAACGCCAGAAAAGTCAAGGAATTGTTTTTACATTAAATTATTATTGATTTGAAAACACAATCATTTAAATGCAATGAAAGTCAATAATCGATTGAAATTATAATTTAGGAAATGATTTCTGATTTAGATTTTTCTCCTTTGAATGAGAATTGAAGTAAAATTCATATAAGATTTGATTATTTATTGATTTTCTTACAAAATATTAGTTTTCAATACATTTGACGATAATTTTGTGATAAATCCTAAATTCATTGCTTTTTAAACCGATTTTATGAGTGAAAAGAAAATCACTTAAATAGCAATCATTTCAATAATGAATGGATGGATAAGTTGTTAAATATTTCCGTTGAATAATATGTAAGGATAGGACCGCATGAAAGGGCTAATAAGGAAAGGGATGCTTAAGGCTTCCAATTAGTATATTAAGAATATCTGATGCATATTATACTGGGTTTCCCTAAAGTAATGCAAAATAAGTCTTCATATGATTACAACTCATATACGAAACGATTCATTAGAAAAGCCTTTTTTCAGCTATTTTTGTGTAACGGTTTGCCCGAAGCTATACTCAGACCTAATATTATTAATAATAAATGTTATTAACTGTTAATGTTATGAACATTTGTATCAAACATTCATAAAATGAGGCAAAAATACAAAATCCTATTAAAAGTGAATACAAGAAAATTTGAAATAAAGTTAAATCTATTTAATTGTATAAAAAGTTTTCAATTTTTAATGTATATTAAAATCTACTCTTTTTTCAATGGATTCAAAAGAAAAAACACTTTCTTTTGGGAAAGATTTAATTTACAACAAGACTTGAACTGAGATTTTGTTTTCACATTTTTAATCATTCATTTCTGAGTCGAGAAAATTAATTTAGTTTTGATAGACATTTGTGTAAATGTTTGACAACAAAACGCTTTCAAAACATTACTCTTAGTCTAAAATCACAATTACTATAACATTGAAGTATATAATTATAAATTCTTTACCCCTTATTATACACACAATAGTACTATATATAAGAAATAGTTTAAGGGTTTCTTCGTTTCCCCAATTTAGGGCAAATGCAAGAAACATATTAATAGATAACATGGAGATCCAGGATCACTTCTACAAATCCCTATTCCCTGAGATAATTAGGTTTTCATTTGTATTTCAAACTCTAACTAATTATAAAATAATTATTGGTTTTGAAATCAATACTCTTTTAAAAACAAAATTATTTACTTTTAAGGCTTCAGTAAAACACAAGTCATTAATAAATTAATTGATTTTACTTTCAATAGAAATGTTGAAAATATATTGAATAAAACTTACCCTTAGATGACATGGGAGTGGAAACGACTTTATCATCCTTAAGCCACGCTATAACCTTAACATACTCGCGCACAAATGTTGGCACTTGACATCTCATAACACCTGTGTTTCCCGTTATAACAAACTCGTCATAAACTTGAACCTTGTACGTTTGATGCACTACTATTAGAGATAAAAATAATTTTAACAATATATTACTTAAAAATATTTAGATTATATGCATCGCTTTAACCTTGTTCAATTATTATATTTGATAAATTTTATAACCAAAACAATATCCAAATAATTCAAAAACATTTGTTTTGAATAAATATCTTTTGAATGTATTCTGTGTTTGAAAACAATTAAAACTAAATTGAAATTTATTTGAATTTTTGTTTCCCTTTTGTATAATATTTTTAATTTATGTGAAATCAGATGTGAAGACAATGAATGCAAACACTGTTTATTAAAACCAAAATTTCTTCAAATTTTCTTCACTAAACTAAACAAACATTTGCTTTCATTTTTATAAAAATATTTGAGTGCAAAGAAAAATGTGAGGATTTGTGAGAATATATACAATAATATACAGCAAATGTAGAGCACATACAGCAGACAGTGGTATCATTTGGCTCACGTATGCATCGATATATTCAAAAGCTTATTGCAAAATCCAAAGCCCATCCAAAGAGCATCGTTTCATTCACTCATTCCTATCATCCCTTCATTCTCTCAACCATTTCTGATGATGTCTTCATGTCTTTCATGTATTTTCTCTCAATTCTTAAATCTTCTAAGACTAGCGTTACTGACATAAACTTAAACTAATATTTACATTAAAGAGACGATAGTTTTGCACATTATATACATTATATGCGAATCTAATGCAACGGTAGCTCAAAAAACACTGAATTTTAAGAGTTTTTGAAACAATAGTACATAAATGTGTTGTAGTTTTCATCAAATATTTTATTGAATTCAAAATTAAGACATTTTTACTTCAAAACTGTGTGTCATTTGTATGAAACAGAGTTAAAGTATATATTTTGAAGACATTGTTGAAAAACAACTTAAAGTTTATTATTTTCAGTACTTTATTCTCATTTCTAATCCAAAACTCAATATTTTATTGAAAATAAGTTTCATTTTATTATTTTATTTTGAAATACATTTTAATATTTTATTTGAATTTTTATCAATATTTATCAGAAAGAGTCAAAACATTATTGATTTTATTCAGTCTTTGATTATTTTCTTATATATAATAAACAGTTTTCTTTCACTTTCAATATATTTATCCAATTTTATGCTCAAAAGATTCATTACATTGAAAAAACACATGAAAACACGGAAAACGTGCCGCACTTTTGGCCACAATCCCTATACATCTCTTATATAACGGTATTCATTGGTAAAGTGTAAGACTCACTAACTTTTGCCTTAAATTCACAAATAAAGGCATGAAATGTATATATTTTTATACAGAGGTTGAGCTTTTCTTCTGATTCCATAGCATTAGAGGTTTTATTCTTACCCTTCCCTCATGTAAGCGCAAAATCAATGTTTTTATTTGTGAATTGAAAAAATCAGAAATGAATATAAAAATGTCGATTCAGTTCACACATTGACATCAATTTATTTTAATCCGGAATCAAAATAATAGTAAATATCAGACATATATTTTATCCATAAAATAATTTGTCATTAAATTTATTCAAAGAGAAATAGATTATTCAATGTTTGGATAATAAGTGTCTTTTTTTGTTGTGATTTATTGAGGGATAGCTGTTTGCACTGAAAAAGTAATGTTTGACCAAAATATATTTGTTGAGGCCTTCAATAGAGGAAATGTTTGTTTCAATAGGGAAGACAACTTTCAATCACGACTTCATTCATCGCTTTTGTATCGAAATTTCATTATTAAATTATATTCAGTCAAACATTTGGTCCAAAACTAATCAATTAAATGTCATTAAAAAAGATTAAAAGATTTGGATTTAATGAATATTTTTTGTTATTAAACAGAAAATACTTATAAAAATATTTTCACTGAAAATCTCTGAATGTTTTCATATATTTTTCAATCAATTCTTTTGCTGCTATTTATGACAAAAACCTATAATGGGTTTCAATTCAAAACAACATTTTTATAAGAAAATCAAATCCAATAAAAAATGAGAAAACTTTGAAAACTATAGCAAAAGTACCAAAACTTTGCAAAAGATTTAGAAGTTTTTAATCATTTTTAAACTCAAAACCATTTAAACCAAGAGATAATGAAATGTAAATAAATGAACAGTAATTTTGTTTAAACAGATGTGATGTACGCCAAAGATGTTTGGGTTTACTTCAATTAAAACTGTTTTGTTTTGATTGAAATTCATTAAAAACTAAAAGTTTTATTAATTGTTAATTGAAAACAAATTATTTAAAATTAAATGAAAATAAGTTTCATTTCAAACATTGAATTGCAATCAAATGATAAAATTATTTAAATTCAAACCAAAATATATTTACATCTCTTGTGACGAAAAAACTTTGAATTATTTATCGATTTTTCCTATAATTCCGTTTAAAATTTTATTTATAAGTGATATTTGAAACTATATTTTAATAAAATTTATGTCAAATAATACTGTAATTAAAAGATTGAAAATCTATTGATTTTTGTCAATCATAACGTTGGGAGAGAGAGAGAGAGAGAGAGAGAGAGAGAGAGAGAGAGAGAGAGAGAGAGAGAAAGAGAGAGAGA
>JAQGAT010000283.1:0-40154 GCA_034687845.1 Pantelozetes paolii
AGACCTGATGCTCTGGGAATGACTCCCTGTCCTCCCATTCATCCACATATGGATTGACATCTTTTTCAATTATCTTTTAATTAAATATCAAATGAATTGAACTTTGATTTCATAAAAATGAAAACAAAAACCTTTTTCACTGTTTTTCTCAGTTCTTCGTGTTCTGAACCAAACGTAAGGTTCCGTCCATTTGTGACCAAAATCTTTGCCGAAATAAGTGACGGATTAAACAATTTATGCCACAATTGAGGTCTCATTTGATTCAAAAACGCCATTATTTTGTGGATTAAACCCAAAACTGATAATCAATTTAAATCTAAAAGTGATTAAACTTTTTGTTTATATTTTCATTTGATTTCAATTTATTCTCAAATTTTGTTTCATTTATTCAAAACTTTGAAAACATTTCTCATTATTTCAAACATTAATTAAATTAAAGGAAATATAAATGAATTTTTGTCGACATTTCTGAAGTCAATAATAAAAAGTTAATTGTTGAAACCACTGTGATTTGCTGAGAGCACAGGGAAAGCACAGGTATTTTAAATTTGAAAGTTTCAAATGTCATTAAAGTAAATATTTTGAACATAAAATTGAGTTTAATTTCTGTTTTGAAGGTTTCGTTCAAAATATGAAAAGTTAAGAGACGGAGGGGTTTTTAAAAGTTATTATACTTTCAGAATATTTTCAATTTTTATAGACAAATGTTTTTCACTAATTGTGGACTGAATGTAATCCATGTCCTCTTCTTAGTGACAAGCAGTCAATTTCAGTCACAAAATGTATTGAAAACCCTTTTGATTGGTTTATGTTTTATGGACTAACTGTCCAACAGATGTGAACATAATTTCAATATTTATAACAAATTGAGAAAAGTTTGGAATTTTAGACCAAAAAAGTGTATTTTTGTTAAGAATTTGTTTAAAATATTATAATTTCTTTGAAATAGGTTTTGAAATCATTATAAAAATTAAAGTGCTTTCAAGTGTTGAGCAATGGTTTCATAAAAATTAAATCATTAAACAAATACTTTGTCAAATATTATATACCATTCCCTTTGAAATGTAAAAAATATTGATTTAAAGTAAACAAGTGAAGCATTGATTCATTGATTCATTGATTAGCTGTCAATCACTTCTTAGTTGTCTTTATTTGTAAACAAATTTCTAAAAAACATCAAATTTATGGCAAATATTATAATAAATATCTAATTTATATAAAAATCAATTCATTAAACAAAAGCTGACATCAAATGAAAGAACTTTTAAATAATATCTAAAAAAACAATAATTTGTTTATAATTTGGAAAATATTTGCAATAAATTAGTTCTCATTTGAAATTATATTTGAAATCAGTTTTTGACAAAAACAACATAAAACCGGAAAAAAGTGAATAAAATGAATGAATAATTGAAACACTAATCAATCGTTTGATAAATATTTTCAACAATTAATTAAAAATAACGAAATATTTTTAATTATAGTAATAAACGAGTCGTCAGTTTCGGCGAAGATCTCTATGTTTTGCATGATTTATAAGATTTAGTCATAAATTAGTTTTGATTTCATTTTATTTACAAATTTATATAATTATTATAAAACCCTATCAATAGATGTGAAAATCATTGCTCTGAAGACGTGGAGACATTCATCTTATGAGTTGGTGTCGAGCTATTACTACCGATCCTATTATTAGTGCCTATCATACGGTCCAACTCAGCCTGCACGTCTTGAGTACGTACCCTATTCTCTGAGTTAGGCGTTCGCGGAGAGCCCACACCCGGAGAACCGACGGATTTGCGACTCAAAAGACTATTAAAAAACGTCTGTAACACCCCTTCCCCTCCCGGACTGTTCTTTGCGCTTTCGATCTGCAAACCAAACAATCATTAAATTTGTTTTCAATTACTTTAAATACAGTAATACTTGTGCTCCAGTAGGGGGTGTGTTGAGCGGTGTCCGCCTTTCCGCCGGCTTTTGGACTATCGGTGGAGTTCTCGTTGGCTTCAAAGGAAAACAAAATATAATTAAAATCAACGAAAATATTGATTAAAATGTAAATCAATATTAAATTGTAATAAAATCAGAGGAAAGGTGTAATCAAACCAACAATTCATAACAGGTCTGTAAAATCTCATCATTTAATACAAAAGGCAATTAACAAACAAATGATTACCGCATTGGCACCCGAAGGGGTTTGTTGGTTCAGTTGGGACTGCATCTTAAGGAGGAACACCTGATCGTCTTCAGAGCTTATTTCTACTTCTTTTTGAAGAGGCTTTTAATTATACAATCAATGATTGAGTTATTTATAGGAAAGGTATTAATCATTATTTCACTCACTTTACTGCCGACGGGACCTATGATTACATCGTTGTAGTCGTCGTCGGGAGAAACCGATTGAATATTTTCGTATAAAATTGCAATTTTTTTCTCGTTATCCCAACCATTGGGTCTAAACATGGATTCAATAAACACTAGAACTCAACACAAATGCAAACTCACATAAAAACGGCGTCTTTTTCGACCACCAGTGCAGGTGTTTTGAATTTGAGTCCATATATCCTATGGACCAGAAATTTGTAGAGAAGATCACAGTTTTTGTTAACTTTAACAGAAACGTAGAACAAAGAGGCACCGACTGTATGGATGAATGGGTGGAAAGGTATTAGTTTTGCTTATCTTTTCAAATAGCGATTGAAATCTGATATAAGTGTCAGAAACAGGTGGAAGAGTGTAATCACTGGTCATAACAGGTCTGTAGTTATTCATCACATGATTGTATGAAATGTGAAATAATATGAAAATAACTCACATTTAAGACAAAACTTGCGAATCGATTGCTGAATGAAATCAAACGACTCTTCCTTATAATCAAACTCTTTCTCTAATGTCGACATATAATCAGTCTTTGTTATGACAACCACTATATCTAACCCTAAATTATGACTTAAAACCCCTTCCGGTAGTGTATTGTTGACTGAATTGTTACTATTACTGGTCCTAAAGGTTGTGTCCAAATCACTATTGCTTCTTAACTTCACCGGAGTATTCACTAAGCCCTCGATCTCATCCCCGGGCGATATGTACTCCAAATATCGCTTCAAAACTAATGAATAATTGAAACAATAATTAAAATACAAAACAATTAATGAAACAAAAGTCCAATACTTTGTTGTCTATACGTCTGAAGAATGTCTTCTTTAAGATTAAGTTTTCTGATGTGTTCTGACAATACTTTTGTCCACTTCTCTAATGAATTAATTATATCCCAGGGCTTAGTCATAGACGCAGTCAATAGGATCGTTGTGTCGGCAAAGGTGTGTTCATTGAGTGCAAACTTCAATAGTTGTGAATTCCAACTACAGTTGCCGTCGAGTATCCAAACCCCGCACTGCGTCTGTTCGTCACGATATTCATCCCTAACCAAGAGGTGGTGGTATTCAAGGCCTGAGCCCTTCCTCGTGTCCTCAATGCCTTGCATTTTAGCGATAAGTGATGTCTTTCCCGAATCATTCTCTCCTACAATGAAAACAACAATAAATGCAAAACTAATCCCTATTTTGAAACATAAAACCAAAAATTGATATCTTTTTGTGTAAATCTGTTATCAGTTTAGAAGTGATTACAAAATAAAGTCTAAAAATAAGCGAAAAATTAATAAAAAGACAAAAACTTAACGAAAATGTGATAAAAGTTAAGAAAAACTAAAAAACGGTTTAAAAATTTGAAAAATGAGTGAATGTTTGGGTCTTTGAGACCAAACCATACCTAAGACTAAAATGGCTTTATTTGACGGCAACTTATTTGTGGCACTCGTCTGGACCTGAGTTAGGATTGAAGACCTTTAAGACAATTAAGGCATTCATTAATACAATTGTAATGTCTTTGAAGTGGTTTGGGATTGGGTTTGGCTTTCGGTCGGCATTCAGTCAATCAATGAAATGACAAATATTGGACACATTTTAGGTGTCATTGAATCACTGAATGACAAGTGAATGGTCACCACATCTGAAGACTTACCAAATGTTCTGTTCCTCGCAATCATTAATACTATTGAGTTGAGAGTTATTGTCGTTTAGACTGCGATTAGTATTCAAGCCATTAATGGTCGCCATTGTATGCAATGACTGAATGACTGAATGATGTGTTGAGTGTTTGAGTGTTAAGTGAATGCGCTTTCAATTCAATCCATACTTTAATGACTGAAGTCTTGAACTAAATGTTAAACAAAACTCAACAAAAATGATCTCATCTTTCGTTCTACGCATGCGTTCACTACACATACCTGACCAGGGGTTGGACCATCAGTTGAGGGGGAGATTGGTATTCAATATGAAGTAATTTAACCAATCTTATATTTTTGCAAATAATCTATGAATAAATAAAATTTTAATTAACTTGATATAACTTATAAAGTAAGTGAACAAGGTATTATACCTACAAATATGTATATATATTATATATAAATATTAATATTAACTTACATAAAAATCATAGTTGTAATTATAATTTAACCTTGTTCATATTATTTAGATCAAATAAATCCAGATTAATCCGTTGAGCCGTATATTGACCTTACCCTCACCTTGATCCTTTTGCAAATTACAATTGAGATAAACACACAAAACAATATTTTAGTGGATTTTAAATACGTTTTTAAACTCTTTTAATAAAATATTCATAAAATTATAATAAATTAAAAACTTTTTAAAAATGATTTAATTTAATGTAAAATACAATTAAATTTCAATTTTCCTGAAACTGTATTAATAACTGCGAAAATAACCCCCACTTTGAGACACCCTTGGATTCAAAACCTCTCCTAATCCCTGAAAAATGTCTCAAAAATAATGTCAAAAAATATTTTGTAATTGAATTCAAATATTACCACAAATTGTGGGAAAAAATCTCAAATTAATGAAAAAATCTTTTGAATAATAAAAAACTTTTTAATGTTTTACATATTTCACAACAATTTTGACCAAACATTGTATAAAACAAAGCATTTCATCACAAAAATCAAAGTTTTTGAACAAAAAGTTTAATTTATATTAAAATTTTGTTTTCATTTAATTTGAACTCAATTTTGATTGAAATGAAATGATTTATCAAACAATTGGTTAAAACTTTAATTCAATCTTCAGTTCAATAAATGATTTCTCAGTTAATCTCTGTTTTAAATAAAAATTTGATAAAAGTATGAAAAGCAGTGAAAAAGTGATTCAAAGTCTGTTTGACTGCAAACGTAATCAATGTTTAAATGTTTTGAATAATATTTTCATTGATTTATAATTAGATTAAAATTTTTATTCATTTTTTTGTTTTATTGAAAAATACTTTGAATTTAATAATTGTTTTCAACTTTTGTTAACTTTATATCAATTTTATGTGAAATTCAATCAATTGTTTGAAAATTATGTCTACTTTTATGAAAGCAATCACTTCTTTGTGTCGTTTAAATGAAATCCAATTAATTTCAAAACACAACCAATTGTTTGCTTCACTTCCGATGACTTCTAGAAGAAGATTGTCTTCAACTGAAGGTCAAAGGGCTAACGGTTTGCCTAAACTACCCGTCCCTCCACTCAATGATACTATGAATAGACTTAAATCCGCGGTAAAACCATTTGCAAGAAATAATGAAGAATTGGAGGAATTGGTGACAATTATCGACGAGTTCTCCGAAACCAAAGGCGTCGGACATAAACTAAATAGTCTTTTAGAGCACAAGTCCTCTCAAACAACAAACTGGTTGTCACACGACTGGTGGGTAAACAAAGTATATCTCGAGGGAAGAGATCCGGTAATGATTTGGTCGAATCCGGGTCTTGTCTTCCCAGACATACAACTCATGAAACAACAAAACAAAGATTTTGTGATTCAATTCATCACTCGTTTGATTATAAGTGTAATTGATTTCAGAAATTCATTGAAAAATGGTATAAATCCTGAAACGGGTGCTCAAGAGTCGGAAACAACTGTTCCCACAGTTTGTATGGATCAGTACTCCCGAACGTTTGGCACCTGTCGTATACCCGGAAGCCCTGTCGATGGCATTCGGTTCGGGAATCTCGAGAGCAATAACTTCTCAATAATTATCAGTCGTTTCAATAAGTTTTATAAATTGTCTTTAAGTGAAACCAATAACAAAGAAGCTATTCTTCCGGTCATTCAATCGGCGATTATTTATATCTTAAGTCAAAGCAATTCAGAGTCCATTCCTTTCGGCATCTTTTCATCGCTTCCTCGAAATGACTTTTCGACTGTTTTTCAATTATTAGATGAAAACTCTTTGAACTCTTTGATTGAAAGCGAATTCATTGTTAACATCGATCACATCCAAGACATCCAAGACTTCAATAGAGAAGACAACGAATCGTATTATAAACTGATGGCAAAGCAATCACTTTATGCAGACATCGATAACATAGGGAACCGTTGGTTTGATAAGACTATTCAATTGATTGTTGCACTCAATAAAAGTGGTGATCAAGTGATAGGAACGGCATTTAATTACGAACACACGCCGTGTGAAGGAGGGATTGTAGTGAAGATGATGGAGCACTCAATCAAACATTTGGTTTCAGACAAAACCCAATTAACCAAAGGATCAATAATTAACACAAATATTGAGGAATTGTTTTGCATTTCTGGCGATAATCACCAAAAACTGAAATCTTGTGAACAGTTTTCAAAACAAAAATATTTAGATTTCATTCAATCAATAGATTTAGAGATTTTTCAATTCAAAGATTACGGCAAAGAGTTTATCAAAAGTGTTAAATGCAGTCCCGACTCATGGATTCAGTTGGCGATAGCACTCACTTACTATAGACTTCATGGCAAAGTGGGCGCAACCTATGAGAGTGGAGGCACCCGTGGGTTCGCTTATGGAAGGACTGAAACCATTAGAAGTGTTTCAAATGATTTTTTAAATTTCTTCAAAACACCGAACTTTCAAACTCTGATGAATGCCATCGATAGCCACAAGAAGTTGGTTAAGAGTGCTGTCAGTGGACACGGAATCGATCGCATCTTATTGGGTATAAACTGATCATTCATTTCGTTCTTTCCTTTTCTTATATTTATTTTATTAATGTTAAAAATAGGTTTGAAATGTACGGCACAGGAAGTAAAAGAGGGGAAATGGATGTGGGGTTTGAATCAGTATTTAATTGACAATCCATTGACTGAAAGTGATTATCAAACGATTGAAAAGCTTTACTCAAATGACTTGTATTTGAGATCAAAGCACTTCCATATGTCTACATCTCAGGTGAACTCAGTATTCCCGCAGTCATTCATGTGTTACGGACCGGCAGTTTATGACGGGTACGGCTGTTGTTATAATCCATCTAAGGATCAGATTATTTTTGCGATCTCTGCCTTCAAACAAAATAACGGAAACACCAGTGCTTTGGGCTATAAATCAGAACTTCAGAAGAGTTTGCAATCGTTGAGAGAAATGGCTTCAAAACAATCAAAACAATCAAAACTCTAATTAATTATTATTTTCACAAAATATATAATATTTTTCAATATTTTTCAAATAATTTTGTTTTCAATTGTTTAAACAATTTTTGTATTTAAAACTCAATTAAACGAAAGTTTTTTGAATTAATTGATAATAAAATCATTTGTTTTGAGATTTTATGAGAAGTTTTTTGTATTCAATGAAAACTTATATAAAATAAGATATAATTTGAATTAAAAAATAATAAATTAATTGAAAAAGAGTTTAAAAAAAGTTTTAATGAATGACATTATTATACTTTTATCGTAACGTCAGTCCAATTGAGAGCCCCTTTAAACCCCTTTTACTCCCCTTTAGTGTGTCTTTCGTGCAATGAATGCACAGAAAAACAAATCAAATCCAAAATTCATTGCGTTTTTCAGTGAAAACAGTGAAAAGAGTCTCACATTTGACTCAAATTATTGTTTGAAATCATTTCAACGTTTGTTTTAATTTTGGATTAATTTGTGATTAGTTTTAATAATAATAACTATTAATGGCTTTGAATCCAAATTATGAACAAATCGGCAAAACCTTTGTCCTTCAATACTATGCAATGTTTGACGACTCAACCCAACGGCCAAATGTCGCCAACTTTTATTCGGTAACCAATTAGTGGTCACTTATCTCACAATCAATTTAAGACAATATGACTTCAGTTTCATCTGAATATCAATTTGTATTTGTATTACAATTACTAGACCATTGATTGAAACGTTTGGCCGGTTTTGTCGGCCATTCAAATGAATCTAAACTTAAATATTGTTTAAATTATTTTCAATTGATTTGAAAACTAATTGTCATTTGATATCAATGTTTATATCAATGTTTAGGAACAGAAGTCTTTGATGTCCTTTGAAGGACAACAAATGATGGGCAGAACGAAGATAATGGAAAAGATTCAAAGCCTAACCTTCCAGAAGATCCAACACATGGCCACTATTGTTGATTCCCAGCCGACCTTCGACGGCGGCGTTTTGGTCGCAGTGTTGGGTCAACTGAAGACAGACGACGATCCGCCGCACACTTTCAATCAGGTGTTTGTCTTAAAGCCGGCCAACGATTCCTTTTATGTGGAACACGACTGCTTCAGACTAGCACTGCATGTCTAGCCCTCACTATTCCTCCCTTTCCCTTAATTTTACATTTAATTTAGATATTAAATCAATTTTTGCGGAAATAACTCAATATTTCAACAAAAAATTGATTTTCTTTTCATTCATTCAAAACTGAAATCAATATTAAATTCAAATGTTTTTAAAGTAATTAATAATAAATTGTTTTTAAAGTCTTCATTGAATTGAGACTCAAATGAGAGGCAAATAAACTTCACTTTAATTATTGATTGAAATAATAATTAAAAAACAATTTTTCGGTGTTTTTTATAATTAATAATAAAAATCGTGTGAAAACACAAAACATTACGAAATGTTAGAGAAATGTTTGAATTCATGTTTGAATTCATGTAAAAAACAAATCATATTTTGAAACAAATTTTAATCACTTTTTGATCACTTTTTTTGTTTCTTTTTCTCCATTTCCTCCTCTTTTTCCTTCTCAATGATAGTCACGTATTTGTCGATCTCTTCGGCACTCAATAACACCATCTTCTGCCCCCTTTCCATGCGTGCGACCTCCAGGTTCTTACCCTGGACCACTTCCAACAATGCCTTTATCGCCAATTTAATGGTCGACTCTTTAGATTCGGTCGATTCCGGGGAATAATTCTTCTCTAAGAACTCCCGCACAGTCTTAGCACTCCTTCCCGTGGCGTTGGCTTTCCATTCGTGATATACACCTGAGTTTGACATTTAAGTCAATCAAACGTTTCAATCAAAACAACAGTCACTTACCTGAGGGGTCAGTTTGGAACAGTCGGGGCGTCCCGTCCTCATCAAAGCCGGCGATTAGAGCCGATATACCGAAAGGTCGTCTACCGTTGCTTTGGGTGTACTTCTGCTTCAGTTGTGCTATGAATCGAGTGATGTATTCAAGAGTCACCGGATCTTCAACTGTAAGCTTATGGCTCTGACACTCGACCCGAGCTCTGTCTATAAGAATACGCGCGTCGGCTGTCAGTCCTGTCAACAGAAATACAATGAAAATAACCGACAATTGGATTGAAAGTCATTTCAGACCAGCGAAGGCCATAACCACGTGGTCATCCAAAAGACATATTTTTCTAACAGTTCTCTCTTCTTGTAGTTTTGCCACCGATTTCTTCTCGACCGCCAAAACGACAATATCTTTGCCGCGAACCCCAACCTATGAAGACATGAGTTAATGGCAATCAAAGTAACAAAACAATGGTTACAGCAGTGGATCCCTTCTTCACGGCCTCCTGAGCGTACTCTACTTGGAAGAGGTGTCCATCGGGTGAGAAGACGGTAATCGCGCGGTCATAACGAGATCCAGACATCACTTAATTTGATTGTATTTAAAGTCAAAGCAATGAGTAATCAGTTTTGAAAACAATTCAAAGACTAAACACTTGTCAACAGATGTCAGCAAATGATTCAATGAATGATTGAATTCAATGTAAAAATCATTTCAATGTTTTGCAGTGAAAGTGGTTTTTAAGGGAAACAAAGATTTCAATGATTTTTATAAAACTTTTAATTTTTAAATATTTTTGTTAAAAATTTTATTTCAATTTTAAACCAATTTTGAGACACTTTTTGAGTTAATTATAAAACTTTTTGCAATTAAAATGAAAACAATAATAACATCACTACTATTAACAGCCATTTCTTCACTAGTTTTGCTTATTTTATGTCTTTATTACGGTATAAATGAAATTATTTTCAATTAAATTGCATTAAATTTAGTCAAAAATTGGTTTATTTTTCAGTTATTATTAGTTTTAGTAATGATTTCATTATATTTTTATACAAAATGTAAAACATATCCAAAAATAGGGGATATTTTTCTGAAAGGGTTTTAAAGGCATTAATATTTGATTTCAATGTTCTATTCGTTTCAATGTTTTTATCATTTCATTGAAAATCGTTTGAAAATATTCTTTGAAATTATTTTTTATAAAATTATTTGCATATCTTTTACTGTATTTTAGTCACAAAGTGATTGAAAATGTTTTCAGAAATATATGAAATGATTGATTGGATGTTAGAAATAAATAATATTTTATTGAAATGTATCTAAAATTGACTGCCATTCCCCTCAAAAGGCATTCCCGTCGCGAATATAAAGATATTTGTATTTTCAATAATAATACTCATACTTACGGCCAGTTTTGTTGGACTTTTCATCGCTTTATATCGTGTGTATTATCCAACAACCCCTGAACCCGATCCGTCTCCGGAAACACTATACACCAATCCGCCACCCATTGGCTCAGTTGAAGCTGAAGTGCAAAACGATTACATACCTGTCTTCCCGATGCAAACATTGGAGCCATTCGTAGATTTGGATTAAATATCGATTTAAACATAAATGCAATTCAAGTAAACAATCATTAAATCAATAAATTAACAATTGTTTCATAATTTTTGATATAATAGACAATAGTTTTGATTTTTATTGAGTTTATTATAAGATTTTATAATTTAATTGTATTTAGATTTAAATATATTTTGAATTTTATTACAAATTTGTGATAAATTCTTACAATAATTGATAAAATATTTGACTAAAAGTTATTTAATACTCATTTGAATGACTTACAAATGTTTATAAAATTCATATTCAATAGGAATTTCGCACAAAAAAGACATTATTTTATCACAAATCTTGTCATAAAAGTTGTATTTCTTGTAATTTTTGACAAAATTATTGTTTAATATAAAAGTAATTAAATTATTTGTAAATTATTCAATGATTTGAATAAATGTTTAATTAATTAATCTTTGGTTTTGTTTTGTTTGATCGGAATTTTGAGTTGAATTTTGTATTGAAAACAAAAAACAGAAATAAAGGAAAGAATTGAAGAATAAATCAAAAGTATTATAAAAGCGATTGAATCGGAAGCGGATATCGTGTCTATCGTTAGGTTAACAAAACCGGTCAATAGGTTTGACACCAAAAACAATATCATTCCGCTGTATCCGATGGATGCGAATATAATACTCGTGTGGTTATCACCCGAAGAGAAAACATTCAAATACTGCAAACAATGGACTATTATTTGAATCGCAAACTCGAGACCAATATATATAGTGTTTAACGCAATCATCCAAAAGACAAACGAAAGGTTGACTTCTCTTCGGGAAATGTTTTCGATGTAATTGTGACTTAAATTCATTAATACAATGAATATTAACGAAAATGAAAACATTTTTAGACATATTTTCAACCATTCCTTGACTTCATATCTGTTAAACAAAGCAATCATTAAAATTGAAATTTAAATATGATTTCAAACAAAACCTTTTATTTACGATATTTTTGCCGATCTCTAAAAAAATCAAATACAAAGAGATATAACCCATGAGTGAAATAATTCCCTCCTTATTGGCGGCAATCAAACCATTCCTGTCTTCGTTTTGTATGAATTGACTGAAACCCAAAGAAAGACAAATCTGATGAAAGACTAACAAAACTAAACCACAAAAACCAATATTAAGTTTGTTTGAGAATAAACAGCAAAAAGTCGTCGAAAAGAGCTATAAATATGAAAAACATTTCAATTGTTTTGTTAATTAATGGTTAAAAAAGACTAGACTTTAGTGAAGGCGAGGGTAAAGAAGAAATTCCAATGCAATCCATATTCGGTGATGTGTTCCTGATATTCAAGACCTTTAACTGCAATAAGTCTTTGAAATCCTAAGACAATCATTGGAATCGTTGAAAACAACGTCTTTTTGAAGAGAAACATAGGTTTGTATCGCTGGTCAGAGCCTAACCGCGATTCCGGTGAAAATCCTCCGTTGGCCGCAATGAAAGAGCCGACGCCGACATCCATTAGACTCCAGCCATAGATCTCTGTTTTGGCGAAACGTCGGGGAAAGAGACGAAAATCGACGGCAAGTATAGCAATACAAACACATAATAATAGGGTTGAGAATAGGTTTGTAAGGAATGGCAACCGATTCTCATAATTCACTTTTAAGTCCAATAACTCTTTGAAAACAATTGCTTTGACTTTGAATTGTCTTTTTATAAAACATAAAACAATTGAAACAAAAGTCAACAAAACTATTGCCAAACAAACGATGAAAACATGATTTGACAAAAGGGTTACACAAAGTATGAACGGAAGGGTTATTAACAACAACTCAACTAAATATCGGATCCATTTGTGACTGAATTGAAGACAAAATCAATTATTTATTAATTATTGACTAAAATATTGATTAAATGTTTACAAACTTTGGTTGAGTTAAGACCGGGAATAGAGATAAGACTGAGATTAAGAGAAAGTTTGACAATTGGTTGACACAAGTAATGGCTATCACTTCAGACACATCCGACCCGTTGTGACCGCGGATGAAGTCTTCGCGGATTTGTTTGTATTCAGAAATCATTGTTAAATGAAATATATTTCACCTTAACTTCAATTCACATGTTTTGCAGTCAATGTAAACAACAGATGAATAAAACCATTGAATGAGCGCTTAGTTTGAAGTTATGTTTAGATTAAATGATTGCAAGTTTAGGTGGTTTTCCATTAAAGGGGTATTTTAAGAGTAATTATATTTGTCATCATTAAAAGTTTATGTTAAATTGAATTGTACAAGTACATACTCTTGATCTCTATATGATTGCAATTGATGTCATGTAAATCGATGCCTGTATAAGTCCATAGCAACAGAAATGAGCAAGTTCACTTATCCTAATTCTGAAGCACAGAATCATTAAAATTTTAAATATCATTAAATGTGTAAATAATTTCATAAATTTGAGTGAATTTGCAAAAATTGAGTCAATGTTTAGCAGAAGAGCTAATAATCTAATTATTTCTTAACAGATGTTTGTCATTCAATGCTTTGTTATTATATCTAAACTTAAAATAAAAACTTTCAAAATATTTTCAATTTATTTCTTTTGACAACAATTTGTAAACAATTGTTATTAATATATGGTTTTGAGTTAAAACAACATAACATTTAATGTTTATATGAATTCATGTCTCAAATGACTGACAATTCTTTGAATTCTCAAACAGAGAGTCAAATGATTTTGTTATTCACTTTACAAATGATTTTATGATTCAATCAAACCTTAAATATGAAACTCAAAACAAAGTTATCCAAAATATTGTAATTATTTTTTCAATTAAACAGTGTTTTCGTTAAATTTCACAGTTTTCCCGGTATTTAAGTAATTTTTTTGAGTAACGAAACCAGTCTTTCATCACTTTATCAAACTTTCATAACAGCTGAGGGTTTGAATGAAAAACAGGTATGTTTTGTGTATTTATATCTCACGTTAAGTGCTTTAAAATTTCATATCATTAAAGATCTTAAGGGAAAACAAGAAAATAAATAAATAATGATTTAATTTTTTTTTTCTTTCATTGAATGACATCCTCTTAAACACAATTGCGTCAAATATACCCAGGGATTAATGATTCCTATCGTAGTCATTAGGGCATAGCATAAACCCATTGCCCCTCAATTGGTGTGTAAACCAATAATACCAAATATGCAAACATAATACCCCTTAATATAAGTACAAATATTTCCTATTTTTATCATTCAAGTTGAGTGAATACAAGCGTTGGAATGGATTAGTCTCTGTGCAAAAAGTACGTGTCCTCCGTGTCCTCCAAATACATTGCTTTCATAACTAGTTTTATTTAATTGATTGTCGGATAATGAGTTCAATTTTACATGGAGTCAAATAATATGACCCTTTCCCTTTTAGAAATGTGTTAATAAATGAATGATTTCCCTCTTTTTGTAATTATTTTTTTGAATGTAATAATAAATCAATTAATTTAAGCATTAAATGAATTAATGAATGAATTATTGATTTATATCTTTAAGTGATTTCAGGGTTTTCTCACTTTATTTTTCAACACAAGAGAATTAATAAAAAAGTTTTGTGGCTTTGAATATAAATTTCATTTCATTTATATATTTTTTGATTAAATTTACGATAAAATAAGTTTTCGTTTAATTTTAAAGAAGAATTTTTTTTATAGTAATGTTTGAAATATTTTTGAAATGTCTTTGAATTTAATTATAAAAATGTTTTGCAAAGCATTTGTATTACTATTGCTTTGAAATGCTTTCATAAAATTGATTGCAAAACCCAAACACAAAACGGAACTCAAAATTAATATAATTTTTATTTGAAACGAAAGACTGAATTAATAGCTGTTTGAGTGCTTAGGTATTAAACGACAGGCCATTAGGTGTGGCTTTCGATGTCATTCATGTCTTTAATGTGTATTATTTGAATCATTAGTGTTTGAAAATCATATTAAAGTGAATCCAATATAAAAGCACTTTATGTTTGAATTTAGTGTTCATTTGCTCGCAATCTAACCACTTGTGCGATGTCTGTGATGTCTGAGTGCACTGTAAACGACAATACCTTTACGTTTGACACTTCAAGTGATGGCCAAACACTGTCTAAGCTTTGTTTCCATCACTTCTGTGCCTCCGATTCCGATGGACTGGACTTTCAGTCGTTTAATAAGTTATTGAAATCATTGTTTGTTAATGAAAATAACATCCCATACCATATACCTGTGCTCTGGATAAGAGATTTGTTTGCATTGTTTGACATCAATGGCAATGATGTCATCGATTGGGAAGAGTTTGAGATAATGTGGAGGAATTGGATTCAAATAATACTTCAGCCGAAAAGTACTCTCATTGTAGTCGACGTTCAAAATGACTTCATCTCTGGTTCTTTGGCTATCAGTCAATGCCCGGCCGGTCATAAGGGAGAGGATGTTATTCCGGTGATCAACAAATTGATTGATTGCATACCCTTTGAGAAAGTGGTTTACTCTAAGGACTGGCATCCAAGAGATCACATCTCCTTCTTCGACAACAAAGACAATCGTAAATATGAATCAATTGATAGCCAATCGGCACAAGAGGTCAGACTTTATGACACCGTTGTGTTTGAGGGTCCGCCACGACTGGAACAGAAGTTATGGCCAACTCATTGCGTTCAACAGACCTGGGGTTCAGAACTGCACCCAAACCTAACGGTTAGTGCCAACAGTGTTGTGGTATATAAGGGAACGAAGAGTCATATCGACAGCTATTCTGTGTTTTGGGACAATCAAAGGCTCAGTGAAACCAATTTGAATCAAATCCTACAAACTCTGGGCATAACTGATGTCTATATCTGCGGAATAGCGACCGACGTATGCGTCGGCTTCACAGCACTGGACGCCACTCAATACGGCTACCGAACCGTTGTTGTAGAGGACGGGTCAAGAGGTCTATGCAATGCAACGATTGATTCAATTAAACAAAGTTTGTCTCAAAATAAAGCAGTTTTTGTCAACTCTTCAAAAGTACATCATATGGTTGTCGGCGCCGACCGACGACCCGAACTCGGGTTTGCACTCGCATTCAAACCCAAACCAAATCAAAAACATATTTAAAATTGTATTAAAAATAATAATTTTTTGTTTTAATAATAAAATTATTTATTTTTGTAAAACATTTCGTAATTAAAGCATAAAATCCTTAAAATCAGGAAAAATAGCAAAAGATTTGTAAAAGTTTTGTAAAGATTAGAAAAAATGATAACATTTTCTGATAAACTCTTTTGTGAATCAAAATTGTGTTTATATTTTCAAAACTGGTTTTCATTTCATATCAAAAGTCTTTAATATTATTCAGGATTTCATTAATTATCAGAAATTCCCAGAAAATCAATGAATCATTGATTTGGGGCTCAAAAACAAGGCCTCGAGTCTGAAGTTGGGTCTGAGGTCTGGGATAGGGATTGACCGCACACTCAGATAACGCATTGAAAGTGTGAGTGAAAGCACTGGTATTTCAGTATTATATTCACAGTTCAAACAAAACCGTTATTTCAGTGCAATATTAAACTCACAGTTAATGATGTGTTTTGTGAACCCATTATTGCATTCAAACACTTACTGTTAGTCACAGACTGTGAACATAAGGCTATCCCTAACCCCCGGGTAATCCCTGAGTAATCCCCGGGTCATCAATGGATACAAACCTATTGAATGACTGCAATGAAAGACCTTTTCATCCAATGAGTCGACAATTAAAGCATTTTTTTATCACTTTATAACAGATTTTAAGTTTAAATTTGATTCAACTTTGAGTCAGAGTTTGAGTGTTTGAGTCCAACCAATAATATTGCTCTCAATTTCATCATATTTTTGTCTCAAAGGAGTGATATATCTCTCACAACAAGAGTGTTGACAAAAAGGTCTAAATGAGATCCAATGATACCAATAGTGAATGGAAGGCAAAGTTGTGCCACAATTGAGGACTTTATAGGAGTGGGTCACGTGACTGGAGATGAGGCCAATGGAGTGATTGTTTCATGAATTGCTTGGAAATGACTGTCAGTCTCAGTGAAAGCCTTCAGAAATGGGTATTAATTGGCATTAAATCGCTGTTTATATGAAAACATAAATCTATTTTAAAGTAAAACTATTTTAACACAAATTTAATTATATTTTTATTAATTAGTGATTGAAATAAACGTTTAATTAATTGCAAACAAAAGTCCAAAAATTGTTTTAATGTTTGAATGAAATAATAGTTTAAATAATATTTAATATATTTTATTGTTTTGAAGTAAAATTATATCAAATTTTTGAATCATATATTTTTTGTGACATTTTTTTGTTAAGTGTTTAAAATAAATACAAAATATATCTATATTTGTGTTAACTTTGAAACAACAGTTGAGTTAACAATGAGTGAAGACATTGACGGCAAAGACGGCACTCAAGGCTCCGACGGTTTGGACGGTTCAGAGCCGACGGATGTAAGCGTTTGGAGTAAACAGTTGTCAAACGCCAAACCCATTGCACTTATACTCAACAAAATGTATGTAAACTTAAATACAATTAATGTTTGAATTGATTAACAGTTTTAACAATAAATCAATAATTAATTGCTTTTGAAATGAATTTTCACTTTATTTTCTGTTTTTCACTATTTTTTGCGTTTTTTTAATTGATTTTCAATTTTTCATTCAATCGTTGAATTGAAAGCCATTTTGTATTTAATATTAATTTTTAATCACTTTTTAATTAATTTTAATTCAAATAACGTCTGGTTTTTGACTATTAATTGAGTTTTAATTAAATTAATGTTTAATTCAATGAAATATTGATTCAAACGATTGAAAAGTGTTTTTGTTTTCATTTGTTTTGTTTATTCACTAAATAGTCATAACTTTTGTTGAATTTCGTCACAAATTGTTGTAATATTTGTGACAAAAATTGATTGTTTTGTTAATAACTGTTATTTCAATCTTCAGTTCAAAAAGACATTTCACCGATGAGTGGATTTCAAGCCTTAATATTGATGTGAAAAGCGATGAAAGCCTTGAAATCGATGACAAGAATCGCATAAATAGTTTGCAATCCATTGTTGAAAGAGTTGTTGAGTATTATAGAGAGGTTTTGGGCATCGAATCGATTCCCGAAAAGGTTTTGCCGAATATCGTCCGTCTGGTCACTGAAGACGATATCGAAGAGTTCGGACGTCTCTTGAGATTTGTGTTGAACTGCGCCGTCGATGACGCGGACAAAGAGTTGATCATCAAAGCAGTGGCGGATCTCAATGACCAACACTTGTCATCATTTGTGATGAATTGTCTTCAGAATTGCACTCAAATTGATTCCTCGGACTGTTTGGACACAATTAACACAAATAACAATCTGTCGGAAGAAGAGACCATTAATTCAATTAATAATGTGTTTAACGAAACAAATGTCGAAAAGACTTTGAATTCAATGATCTCTTTGTCTGACATTAAAGCCAAAGAATCATTCGCTCAACAAATGTCTGACAATAGGTCTGACACTATGTCTAACGATATGTCTAACAATGATCTCCGAAATGAATTGAATAAAAACCATTTGTTTGAAGAAAACCGAAACCGAAACCAAAAATACCAGTTAATGGCCGAACGGATGGTTAGTATGAATACCGGTGTGAATATTGTTGATAGCAATCAAAGCTCAAACGGTTTACTCAATGAAGAAGTGGTTAGACTTCAGAATCATATCGATTACGTCGAGAATGAAAATCACAAAATGAGGGAAACGACCGAAAACTACATTTTGCAGATCAACCACTTGAGGGATGAGCTCAAACACTACCGGATCAGTCATTCAGATATGGGAACTGGGGTTTGGAATCGGGAGGCGATGACCGGTATCTGTGAACGAGAGTTCTTATATAAACTCATTATTAGGTATGAATTGATTTGTTTTGCGATTCAATGATTGGTTTGAGAATTCATTTGCGTTTGTTTTCACCCAAACAGTCAACTCCTATACGACGGTCACCGAAATCTGGCCATAACTTTGTCCACAACTGAAAAGTTTAAGAATTTAGTGCCGCCTTCGGAACGGTTGCATCATTTGATAGCCATAGCGCTGAAAGCAGAGGGAGGTATGTATTGAAACTATTTTTGTTTAAATTATAAATTAATCCAAACCTACTGTTCATTTAATGACCAGACTCTCCATTGAGTGACGACAGCATTCATCCGATGAACTTAATTGATCTCGACTTCGAGGCTGACCGCACGTCTGGATCTTCGCGCGCAAGTCTTTATGAACATTCGGGAACCTTTAGAGGACGGTCTTTCTCTCCCGACAATGACGTAGTGGTGGGAATGCAGTCCCGTATGCTAGACATGGGTCGCATCATATCAAAGACGTCCCCAATCGTAGATCCGATGCATAACTTAACTCATGTTCAAAGCAATGACTCGATAGCCTCCCGATCGACACCCGATATGGCAATGCCGTCGTTTGGCCAACCGATCAATGCTAATGGTTTGAGAGCTATGACTCCAAATGAGGAAATGAGTGGACAGTCAAGTATTTTAGGAACGGGTGGACAGCAATTGGATTTGAGTGATCTCATAACACAAATAAATTTGGCTCAATTGGTGTACATGAATCCCAATCCCGACCCCTCCGGCTCTGTTGCCTCCTCTTCTGCTAATACGCCGTCTCCCACACCACTCACCCCTTCAGTGCCTTTAGAAAATGGAGGTCTAGTTCTCAATGAGGCGGCGCTTAAGAACATCAGTCAATTGGCGAAAATGAGTGTCAGTGGCGAAAACGGTTTGGTTCAAACCACCTCATCCTCCCCAACCTCTCTGTCCTCAACTCTCGGCCGAAGCTCTTCTACTTCTGGATCTAAACCTAATGTAATGCAAATCCGGTGTAAATTTGGACAATTGGGTCAACAAAAGGGTCAGTTCTCTTCACCGCACGGGTTCTGCCTCGGAGTGGACGAGGAGATTGTAATCGCGGACACAAACAATCACAGGATTTGTATCTTTGATAAATCAGGTGATTATTTGCTAACAAAATGGTTTAGACTTTAATTAATGACTAATTGATTGTAATTTCAGCCGATTTTAAGCATTCATTTGGAGTCCCGGGTAAAGATGAGGCACAGCTCTGGTATCCGCGAAAGGTATTAATATTTTCGGTTTAATTCAATTGATTTAAGCATTAATTGATTGTATGTTAGGTCGCAATAATCAGGACCCCTACCGGTGCCGGTGGCAATACAGCGCCCCGGTATGTCATCTGTGACAGAGGTGCCGAACGCAGTCGTATGCAGATATTCACCCGTTCCGGTCATTTTGTGCGTAAGATAGCGATTCGTTATATCGATATCGTTGCCGGTCTGGCCATAACACCCAACGGCCATATCGTTGCTGTGGACAGCGTTTCGCCGACGGTGTTCGTGATTGCAGAGACTGGAGATCTGCTTCGTTGGTTTGATTGCTCTGAATATATGCGGGAGCCGTCAGACATCGCTATCAGTAATAACGAGTACTATATTTGCGACTTTAAAGGCCACTGCGTTGTCGTATTCAACGAAGAGGGACAGTATATGCGTAAAATTGGTTGTGAAGGTCTGACTTCGTTCCCCAACGGCATCGACATCTCAGACGCCGGCGATATACTGGTCGGTGACTCACACGGCAATCGCTTTCATGTGGTTGTGTTTGACCGCTCGGGAACTCTGGTCAGCGAATTCGAGTGTCCGTACGTTAAGGTTTCGCGTTGTTGTGGGCTGAAGATCACGAGTGAGGGGTATGTGGTGACCCTGGCCAAAAACAATCATCACGTGCTTGTCCTCAACACACTATACATTATGTGAACACAAACGGCGATCAATACAACGAGTCATAGGTTTCGTAATATTTTAAAAGTTATTTCAATTTTAAAATTCAATACTTTTGAGTAATTTTGAGTAATTTTGGGTCCATTTTAGAGACAAAACGATATTTTAGTCATAAAAAGCAATATTTATTAAGTTTTATGTGTTATTGAAAGCAATAACTGTTTAACTGTTCTCTCATTCAGTCTCTCATTCAGTCTCTCATTGAGTCTTATTATAAGTACTTTTGAATTATTAGTAATTATTTTAGAAAAGCGTTTAATAATTGCCATTGAATTGAGTTTAGGCTTAAACTTAAAGTACTTTAAATATACAACAAATTTATTATCAGTTAAGTAATTGTTAACAAAATTTTTATCAACAAAAACAAAACAAAACTAATAATTGAAAGCATTTTTGAGTGTGATTTCAAAATGTTGTTAAAAAAGTGAGAAAAAGTCTGTTTTACTATAAAAAGTCGAAAATTGGTTTAAATTTTACAAATATTTACACACTTTTCGACATTTATTACTAGTCTTTAAATCATTTAAATCTTTATCAATATTTTTATGCAATTTTTTGTTTATCTGTTTATCCCCTGAATTGACCTTTCGCTTTGTGTTTTCATTATTTGAAAGCTTAAGGAAATTCTCTCTTTTTTTCATTATTATTATTATTATTGAATATTTAGTTGTAATACAAAAGATACTCATATTTGCAAAATCAAACACTTCTTCACCTTAAGTGCCATTTTATTGTTAATTCAAAACAAGAGTAAAATTATTTGAAAGATATGTAAAAAAAATTTAATTTTTTAATTAGTGATCACATATTCTTCAGTCTTCAGTCTTCCCTCACTATTACTGAAAACAAATTATTATTAATTGTTATTTAATTATTAATTATTATTATTATTATTATTATTACTATTATTATACGAAACATATTATATCACTGTTTGCTTAAAGACATTCCAATGATTGTAATAAATACCGAAATTTTGATTTCAATTTACTAGTAATTAGTTGTCAGTCTAGTCATAAGACAGTCAACACTAACGACAAATCAATTTATTATATAATTATCTAAACTATTATTGAATGAATCAAAAGTGAAACTAAAATAAGCAAAAGTTGTGGCAATTATTGCAGGGTTTGAAGGGTTTGAAGGGTTTCAACAAACTATGTATTGAAGGAAACATTTATTATTTTTTTCTCATTCATAACTTTATTTTTATTTTTTCATACAATTTCTCTCAAAAAAACATTTAATTATTTTTTGTTTCAAAATTTATTTTTCTATTTTTTAATTATATTTTTTCTCAATCTTTACGAAAGAGTTTTTAAAAATTGTTTTTTTATTCATTAATTCAAACAAATGTTTAAATGTTTAGTCATTTCGGTCCTAAAAGTCACATTTTTAAGTTGCAATACCGGGCCGTGAATATTAATAAGTTAACAAGGTTATTCTAAATAATTTTGTTTTTTGTTTTACATTTCATTTATTTTCTCTTATCGTCTGTTGACTGGAATTTATTGGAAACAAATTGAATGACATTTACTATAAGATGAAAACAATTATATATTAATTAGTATTTAATTTACAAAATACATGTAATTTCTGATTAGGTTTTGCCGTAAATCTAATATTTTTGGCGCCCTTTTGGCCATTGATATAATGATATAACAAATATTGCTATAAATATATTATTATTAATAATTATTATATAAAATATATTCTTATTGTAAAACGAAACACGATTTTTGTGCCCTTTTTGGCTCTCATTTCACTTATATTTTTGAGTATAAGTATCCAAACAATTGTCAAAATTATTATTAATTATTATTATTATTAATACTATTATTGTGTTTATCTTTTTATTTTTGTGTCCGACTTTAAGGCACGACTTTTACGTGTCTTTTAAAGTATTTATGAGAAAACGGATAATTTTGTGTAAACTTTAAAACACTGTTTAGAAGACAAAAGTGTTATTGAAATACAATTGCAATCTATTTTCGCTTAAGAAATATATTTTTTGTTCATTTATATGAGAATTCAGTCATTTGTCTCTTATTGTGCCCTAAAATACATTACAATACATACAAAACAATCACTTATTACTTTGTTTACACTTTTATTTTTGCTTTATTTGGTTTACTTTATTAAAAAAAATTTATACATTTTTCTGCCTTATTATTGATGTTTATTAATATTATTATTATTATTACTGTATTATTATTATTATAAATAAAGTTAAGGCACTTTGAATTTCATAAATATTGGTCAATTAAACCACTATTTTAAGAAGGGTTGTTTATAAGTGGGAATTTACGGTATTTATGATAATTATAGTGTAATTCTGTTACTGTTTTACATATTTTTTTGTTTCAATTATTTATTGCAAAATATTCTTAACGTATTCGCAAACAATGGTTATTAAGTTTGATTCCAACCCTATCCAGGGGTGACTTAAAGCTGTCTACCCGTTTGACTGACCCTCAGATCAATGATTTATTTATATATATTTTAAACTAATTAATAAAAAGTGGAATAAAATTTGAGTAAAATATAATACAAACGTCTAATCGATTGGATTTAATATTAAGTCATTTTTGACATATTTTTATGATATCGTGTGTAAAATAGTTTTGTCTAAAAGGGATAACAAACGGATAAAAGGATTTTGAACTTATAGTTGAGGACTACTGTAGTTACTACTCGTAAACTTGAAAATATGTAAGGATTTGACCCAATTTTGAGCTATTTTTTGGATATTATTTAAAATATAATTTAAATATAAATATTTGATATTATTTTGTGAACCAATCGTTTCACTCAAAGCAAAAGATAATTATATATTATAATAATGAGCCGTTGAGTTGTCAGTCACACCAATTCAACCCTCGATCTCTTATTATTGTATCAATTTTAGCGCAAAAAGATTTTTTGGATAATTAAATATTGAAACTATTTTTTACATTATTTTTTCAAAAGCAAAATATAAATCATTTTTAAGTGATTTTAAACAAAATGAGTGAAGATTTTGTAAAAATGTTTAAAACATTTCTTCAAACAATTGATTTCAATCTAATGTTCAAAAGTTTTCAGAGGACTTCAAAATTCAAACCAAAAATGTTTTAATCAATTAATTGTTTCAATAATAAGACAAATGATATATTAATTAATGTTTTCATAAGTTGTGTCAAAAGGTTTGAAATATAATTAGAAATCATTTTATTTATTAATTTTCAATCAGTTTTTGAGTTATTAATAGTTCGGACAGAGTTTGAAATGCATTTAATTTCACTTAACTCTGTTGAGAAAGTAAGGCATTGGACCTACATTTGCAAACCTGTCGGTCCACTCAATCAACACAGGGATCCGAACGCCAGTTCGTGATTCCATCCGTTGCTGAAACCTCTCATTTATTCAGCACTTGTTATCTAAAGACTTGAAAATTGCTTTTTATGTCTTATATTTCCAAACAATAATTAGTAAAGGATTTGAAATCAAATGATGTGATTAACAATGGATGTGATTATCAATGGATAAAACACTCAAACCTTTTAATCGATTTGTGATTTCTGTTTGTTTTCGTTTCCTTTCATTCAATAGCCATATATTGACCGAAAAAGTGAATTCAAATTCAATTATAAAATGAATTTATTTTTTGGATTTTCAATAGTTTAACAAAACATCTGAAAAGTGAATGAAATAAATGTTTTGTTGAATCGGTTGACATAATAGTCATAAATATTATGAAAAATATGTTCAAATGTTTTTATGTAATGCTTTTGAAGAAGAAATTTGAATATTTTGTTATTTTTGTCATTTCATACATAAGTTGTGTAAAAACTCAAAAAGACTTTTTCGGTGGCTTTTATAGCTTCTATCCTCACTATGCACATGATCTGCCGGCGCCCGACCACTATATGGGTCCCGTGCCCTTTGGCTTACCGATGGGAGGCTATTCAATGAACGGAAGAGGACCAGCGTTTGGACTTCAGGCTTATGTAGTTCGTGGAGTAATTCCTGTTCCTATTGTTCAAAGTTTTTCAATTGAACCGCAGACCAAATTCCCGACTCCTTTGCAATACATCAAAGAATTTACAACTTTTTTTAAAGTTTTTAAATTTTGGAGACGAAGACGATAGCCATTGATAGCCATGTTATAAATGTTTAGGCTTTACTTCAATCTATATAAATATGTTTTATAATTATCCTGTTATTCAATAATTTTAAAAATTTCATTAAATTTGTGAATAATTTTATCCAAAGGAAGGGTAAAACTAATTTACAAAAAGTGACCCTCAATGACAGTAATAACAATTATATTTTATTTAATAATTTTCAATAATTTATTACAAATGATATAAAATAAAAGTTTTTGTTATAAAACAAATTGTTTTGATATTTAAATGATTTAAAAATAAATGACTTTTAAATTACTGAACAAATAATAAATTCTTATCTTTATTTGACTTAAGATTCAATTAATTATGATTTTGTAATGATTTTAATCATGTAATTAATAAATGGTTTTTATAATCTCTTATTACTGTCAACCAAATGGCACTTCAAGTCACAGCATCAGACAACATATGAGTGCTCTTTGAAAGGATGCTATTCTTGATAGCATTTAATGTATTTTATTATTTCAATTCACGAAACAATTGAAACAAAAAAATCATTTCAAAGTTAAGTATAAAATCTGTGAAACGAGAGAACTTGAGCTCAACTTTATTTGTTTGACCCCTTTTTTGGTCAAATAAATAGTAACTCATGTAATAATAACGCATAAGAAGTACCACTTTTGCCAGAATTGTGTGAATTATATCATATATCAAAACATATGAATAATAAATGAATGAATGAATATATTTAGCCTTTTATTCCGTTTCTATAAGTCATTAATTATAAAATATTTATCAATAGTTTTAGTTTAATATATAGTTTACAATCGGTTTACAATTTTTAGGTCAAAAGCCTTCAAAATTTAAATGATTTTAGAAATGTATTAAAAAGTATTTAAAACTTTTTTTCAAAGATTCAAAGGTAACCAAACTTTTGAATAATTTTGAGATACTGTGAAAATCAAAGTTTAAAAAGTCGTTAAAATAATGATTTTCTCTGTAATTGAATCAAAAATAAAAGTCAACTAAATGTTTGGATTAAATAAATATTTTTTTACTTTTTAAATCATTTCAAAGACTTTTATTTTTGAGACATGTCTTATTATTTTATACTGAAGAAACTGTCAAAAAACACTTGAATGAAAGCATGGTCAATTAACAAGTTTAACTAGCATGATTATCATCGTTCCACAACTTACAAGATTAAAATTAAACACATTTCGGAAATCACTTAATATTGACTATAAATAAAACTTTGATCAAAGTTTGGCTTAAATTTTGATGTTTTTTGTAAAGAAAACTCAAATTCTTTTAAATATTGTCTAAAAATACAAATTGAAAGCAAAAATAATTTAAACATTTATAGTTTTATACAAACAATAGACGCTTTGAAAACAATATAACGAAGAAATGTATGAAAAGTAAATTATATTTATTTAAAAACAACTATTATTTTATTAATAAAATGTAAAAGTAATTGATTTTTCATTTTCTTTCTCATCCTTTGTTCCCATAATTTTAAAACATCTGAAAATTGGGTAAATTCTTTGAAATTTCTGCGAAAAACACTATATTTTATATAAAAACAATAATTTTAAAACAAAAAGTGTTTGAAATATATTGTGTTTTCATATAATTTCAAACTATTATTCTGTGAATAGAAAGCATTTATATGTTTAACGTATTTATCGTTTTTTAGGGATTAAATAAATCTTTGAATCGTTAATATAAAACCTCAATCCAAATATTTAAAATAAACTAACCAATGTCAAAATCAATAAATAATAAGCTAATAATAACTGATATTCTATTATTGTTTTGAGATTTCATTAAAAAAATACTTTATATCAAAATATAATTGTTTTAAAGTCTAAACAATTTATAACTTTTATATCATTCGTCTGTTTAACTAATTTAACTCATAATTACATTAATAGAGTCATTCATTTGTAGTGCTTTTAAATTGTTTTCATTTTTCTCTCAAAACAATTTAATGTTTTGATTATTAAGTGAATGTTTTGTTAACATTGTTTACCAATGCTCTGAATATTTCTATTTTTAATAATTTAAAAAACTATTGAAAACTTTTTTGTTGTCTTTGAATGTCAATCAAATGTAAAGAAAATACTCAATCATTGAATTCATATAATTTATGTCAAAGAAAATGGATTTATTGAAAGCAAATTGAAATCAAACTGAAAGCCAATAATTAATATAAAAATAATACAAATAATTGACTTTTTTTTGGTCTTTTATTCAAACAATTATTTTATTTATGTCTAAGTTTTGGCATTTTATACAAAAGAAATAAAATTAGATTCAAGTTTTAATAAAATAAAAATAAAAACACTTTTAATATTATATTATATTTTAGTTTTATGTTTATTCAAACCATTTGTTTGAAAATTGAATTACACTATTAAAATAACTTATAATAACCCCTGAATCAGGGGTATTATGATATAATTAGTTATTATTTTTTATAATATATAAAACAATTTTAATCAAAAATTATTACATTTTATATATTTTGTTAAATATTTCTAAATTCATTTGATTTACTCTTAATTATACGAAAAATGTAATAAATTTATGTATTTGTGACAAAAATTATTTATAAAAAAGTAATAAAACACAAAAAAGTTATAAATAATTGTCTCTAAAAACAGTTTTCAATGAAAAACAAAATAAATGAATGTTTTCTTAATTTTTAATAAAAAAAAGTTGGAATTTAAGTGAAAGTTCAGTTTATTTTCAGTTTATGACAATAATAGCCATAGTTTTGGACATTTATTTACTAAAAAAAAAGTTGTTTTTACAGAAACCACTGTTTCGTATCAAATGTTTTACTAAAAGCAACAAATATTTTCTCACTTCAGGCAAAACTGTTGACTTTTTTTAACACCACTTTTTGAGGCTTTGATTCTTCAGTTGTCATCGGATTTAAAATAACTTTGGGTTTTGTGGATCATTCACTTCAATTCACATTCACTTCAATTCACATTCACTTCAAATGAATTCAAATCTCATTTAAATTAAAACTCGTTTTACTTTCTGCACAACATTTATAAATAGTTCAAAAACTAATTCAATTAATTTTATAGATGACCAAGGTTGGATTCAATTTTCAATTATTTCACAGTAACGTGAAATCTATTTATTTATTTAAAAGCCGAATAAATATAAAGTTTTATTAATAACTTAATTGAAAACAAAATAAACCGATTTTCTGACCATTGGTTTTGATGTTTTGTCAGTCGTTTAGTTTGAATGTAAAATAAATTTATTTTAAGAAAATTGATAACAAGTTTAAGAAATTCATTACAAAAGCCCAACAAAAGCTAATTTTGGATAATTACTAGTCTTTTGGTATTATTTATAAACATTTTTACAAATATATTAAACAATCAAAGGTTTAGTTGAAAAACAAATTTTAATCAATTAATTATTGTTATTATTATTTATAATCAGTTTATATATGATTTGTTAAACGATTTCACAAAAACCCAAAATTAGAGCAATAATTATGATAATTGTGAACAAGAATTGGTTTTTTTACTCATTTAAACATTTGTGCAAAAAATAATTTGTTTCCCATTTATCCCACACTTATTTGTGTTTCACTCCTTTATTACTTTCTCTTAATTATTGGAAAATTGAAAAAATACTTTCACACCGTTAACACCCGACACAATTAAATTTCAATAAATGTTATTTTGTAATGATTTAACAGTTATTTATAAACACTTTCGTTGCAAATGATTCGCAATATTTACTATTTTTGTCAAAACCTTTTTGTATTTCTTGAATTCATTCAATGTTTTAAACATTTTCAGTGATTTATGTAATAAATAATTCATTGAATTCCTAATTCAAGAAATATTTTTAGAATAATAAATACTTTTTAATTATATTTTTCAATGAATTTAACAAATTATAGAGAAATTGAAATTTTGATTCAATTTCTCTTTACTTTTCATTTGAATTTCAAAAATAAGTTTTTGTTTCAAAAAATGATTGATTTTTACTTTGATTTGATTTTATTTCCAAAAATTACTCAAATATTAAAATTAAGAAATTATTTCCAAAATATTTACAAAAAAAACTTTTGAGATAAGGAAGTATTTAATAATACCTTTCCTATGGAGTACTCAATGAACTAATGAATGGGAATTGGAGTCAAACTAATGAAATGTCTTTTTACATATAATTACTATATTTAGATGTTTTCACAAAATTAGTTCATTTATGAGATATTTTAGGTTTTGTTTCATTCAATACTTAGTTTTGGTTTTTGTGGTGAAAATACAAAAACCTTTTGATGACTTGAAAAACAAAATTGAATTTCATTTAAATTATTTGAAAAACTTATGAATTATTGGCTTTCAATCAAAATTTATCTCAATTTCTGAATGTTTGACGATTTGGTGAACTCCTGACCACATAATTCAAATACGATTCACTCCCAGGGGATGAATAGCCGGCTCCGGGAGCTGTATAGCTGGAGTCCTCGTTAGCCCATCGGGGTCTTTGAGGAGTTGCGGAACTGCCATATCCTCTATTAGGTACTCGACTTTGATAACCGTTTTGGGTTTGGTAGGACTGGTGGTTATTGGAGTCATCGTATTGAGTGCCACGATTTGGCTCATCATATGAATTTGATTGTTCCTGTTGTCCACCCTCTCCCGATTGCCCTTCATATGCACTGCTTTGAGGATCGGGATATTGACCGCTTTGGTACTGTTCCCCTTCCTGTTGATAACTTGGACCAGAATTTTGATATCCATTCCTATTGTCCTGATATTGTTGTTGTCCTCTCGGCTGATAATGTTGTTGTTGTTGTTGCTCTTCATCTACTCCTTCTTGACCTCCCTGTCCCTGTTGGTAAGGAGATTCCTCTCCAGAATCCTGTTCTTCGTGCTGTCCTTCCTGTTGAGCACCGGAATATTCATCCGACTGATTGGGTGCCTCTCCGGCTCCTTCATCTCCTGCATCGCCCTCATAATTGGCCGCGAAGTCATCAGTGGGTGCGGCGGGGCTTTGTTGTCGACCATATGGTTGGTGACCATAGTTTCCTGAACTACTGGCCAATGATTGTGCCATAAGTTGTGCCAATTCTTCTTGACTTATGGGAAGTGTTTCGCTGTCCGGACCTGTGGTTCGAGTCATAAGACTATATAATAATTTCTTTTATAAATTATTGAACACTTTATAAGTATTTCTCATTCAATACACACCAGAATTATAAAGTCCGAGACCGCCGGCACTCGCGGCCATAGGGTGTCCGTTGTAGAACTGGCCAAAAGTCATACCAACCAAACATATAAATTGCAATAATAATAGCATTTTATAAAAAATCGTTTAATGATTTGTTTGAATAAAAACTTTGAAGACTTTTCTGTAACTAAAGTTATATTATGTCTGAAATGTGTATTTTATAGCATATCTACTGAACCACTGAAACACTTGAGTCATTCATAACAGTACGCCTGAGGTCTATCATAACTGGTCTATCAGTCGTGGTCTCCACCACTGGATTCGGGTTCTCCCTCTCTCTTTCTCACCCTCCCTTCCCTAATCATTACAATGTATAACAAAGTGAACTAGGTCAAATGAATTTATTGGCCTTCAAAACACTTTTTACTTTTCATTACTTCTATTAATAGTTGAAAATTATAGACAACTTGTGTTTGAGTTGCAGTTACTGTACCTTTGAATGTCTTGACACAAGTGATTGGCAAAAGACAACACTATTGAGGATGAGTTCAATTTCCTCATTCATTACATGGCATACAATGTTTTGCTAAACGTTACGGAAGTTTAGTTCAATTGATAACTAAATGTAACAAATATTTGGGTTTTAATTAATTTTCACTTTTATTTGCCAATAGTTGACTCAAATCTCAATCAATCCGTCCGACCGTTAACTCAGATAATTGAATGGTTAGACAAATACTATTGCTTTCAAACCAATCACTTCCACAACAATCATAACAATCATAATAATCGACTCATTGAGGCATTCGTTGAGGCATTCATTGAGGAAGTGTTTGAAAGTCTGATAATTCAGTAAATGTTTTCACAATAAATCAATTAATTTATAAAAATATTCAAAATATTAACATTTGGTACGAATTTTGACACATAATTGACATAAACTTAATCTTTAATACAATTTCAATGTTTTCGTGCATTTCGTATCCAAACCTCAGTTATTCTGCTTTCAATTAAATGATTTCACTTCAAACCAAATCCCAATAACTTCCACACTGATGTGATCATGGTTAATTCATTGTCATCTCGGTCACAATAATTGTCATTTCACTGTTGATAACATATATACAAATTAATTACAAACGCTATAAGATTATACACAAAATGACAATCATTTTAACGGAAATCACAATCAATGCCTTAATTTTTCATATGATTTAATGATTTAATAATATAAATGAACTTTAGTTTCAAATATTTGATAAAAATTATGCTTTTATTTGACATTTTTGGTCATTTCACAAAAGATTAATGATTTTGTTATTATTGTGAAAGTTTTACACCCTTTCCACCCTTGATTGCAAACACGGGTTTAACAAATCCTTTATTTAAATATTTTAATCTAAATTTTACTCAGAATTAAAAAATAATTAAAAAAAATTAAAATAAAATAAAATCTAAAAATTTTATTATTTTTTCAACAATGAGTGAAAATTAATTATATTTTTGTGAAGAAATAATTGAATTTTTATAACAAAAGTGAAGATATTTTCAATTTCTTTCTCAAATACAATAGATTCTGCTTTTATATACACATTTTCAACAGTTTAACTAAAGATAACTATTATAAGGATAATGACCCTGATTATTAATCATCGATTAGATATTAAATCTTAAATATGTAAACAGGTTAAAATAAAAAAAAGGAATGAGTCAAGCCTATAATTTCAGTTTTCAGTACACACACACACACACATCCCGATCAAACTATATATTTCAGTTCCTTCGGAAAACTGAAATTAAAAATACACTTAATGTGCGAATAAATTGTTTTATTGTTTGAATAATATTAAAATCAAATTTAATAATCGTTTATTTGTTATACGTTTAGAAAATTAAATTAAAAATACAATAATTGATGAAATGTTGATATTTTGACGGAAATATAATACAAATAATACAAAAATGAGTAAAAAATAATTGATATCTATTTGTCTAACATTACAATCCTTTTGGAGATTTCTTCATACAATTAATGGATTAATATTGAAAACAATTACCAGAATTGAGGTAAATATCAATAATAAAGAAATGTATTTCTGATCCTATTTTTGAAAATTAAATTAATTAAAAAATTGCACAAATCATTGAAATCAATGAATATTTGTATAAAAATAATAATTAAAAACTTATTCACAAATCTTTGTTGTATTTATTCACCAAAAAGAGTGATGTCTGTCCTTGGTCTCTTCACGACAGCATTTGCAACAACAACTGTCATCGTCTTTATAATAGGTATCTCTGTTTCTGCCTCTATCTCTGTCCCGATCCCTATCCCTATGTAGATGGAAGTGTGTTCTCCAGAAGCCAAACACCGGTGAATACATGAGACAAATGATGAGAAAACACAAATAAAGTGATCCACGTATTAAAATCCGTTTATTGATTTCTAAACAATAAATCATTTGTTAAGCACTGAATGTCTAATAAAAATTAAAAATTAATGATCGATTGATTCAATACTTACTAAACATAACTAAAAAATATCGGCAAATATTTAAACGACTGAATCAATGAAATATCAAAAGAAAACTCAAATGAAAAATGAATTATCTTTTAGTGAAACACAATATTTTAAACTTGACTTTGGATTGATTTTGAGTCCTATTTGTTACGCTTCAGGAGATTATAGATATTATAATATTTCATAAATCGTTATATTTATACCTAAATTGGGTGCTTTTCAAAAGACATGGATCATATTAGATTGTAATGTAAATCAAATGACAATAAATACCAGAGTTTAGACAACAATTGTGTTGAAATTGATGCCAAATATTATATCTAATGAATCGATTGGCCCGAAGACGACACTCAATGCAAGTATTTGTGTCTTTATCTGATTGTCATAAATGGGGAACAAATGGTTCAATCATTAGATATATTTCAGTTATTCTTTAATCTTTCCATAATTACATAATTTTGCATTTGAATACTGCACATATCAAACGAGTGCATACTTGTGCATACCTGTGCGGTATTAACAACAAAATAGATATATTGTTATAAAACCGTTGTTTTGTTAACTTTACTCCAAATAATCAATTGATTGATTGATTGAACACTTGAGCACACATTTCCTTCGGCTATATGTTTGCAATTTAAAAATAATTTTGTGAATGAATAGAATAATATGAATATTAATAATGGTTTCAATTGTTCTCTTATATAATCAAGGTTCATCATTGTGTAACAGTTTATCAAAACAATTATTCAAATTCAAGTAAAAATATTTTTTGCAATTATTATAGTATTTATTATCAGTTTTTGAAAGTTTTTTTTAATAAAAAATACATTATTTGATAAAAGTTTTGACAAAAAATCAAAAACTGAACGAAATTTAGATAAATATTAAATAATTCATAAAAAGTTAGATAAACTTAAAGCCTAACCCTATCCCCCAAATCACCAAGCTTAATTTCATTATTCATTTCCCATTCATAGTCACCGCAATACCCATTAAGTATAGGTGCGGCAGGTATTCCTCTCCTTAGCATTCGACACCTGTGCTGATCCAGTCGGAGGCGAGCGGTGTCCACATCCTGTGTGTCGGCACTATTACTCCAAAGTCGTTCGGCAGGACTGGAACCTCTGGGCCTTTGTATAAAGTTATACTCAAATCATAATTGAATTCATAAATAACTACTAATTTATACCATAGTCTCGACAATACATTAGTGCCGTCCGTGAACTCAGACCACATACACACTTCTCCTCCAATCACTAAATCCTTCTCTTTTTCCGTACCTTTAGTTCAATTGAGTCAAAGAATTAAGTAATAAAAATACAATCAAATTATATACCATTGAAATGTCTCGGATCACACAAATAGCCCTTTTCCCAGTCCTGACCCGGGTATGGAGTGTAGATGTAGTTGAGGTACCAGCAAGCAGATAATACCATTTCATACCCTTTTAGTCAATTTATTTAATAAAATTAATTTAAACTATTCAAACATTTTACCATTTTTTGCGTGTTTGGACATATAGTTCTCCCAATGATCGAGACTACTGTCCAAACTCTTGTCCTTCCAAACCACTACAATAGAGTCCTGAGCCATCTGTTTGTAATAAACATTCAAATTAATTTAGTTTTAAGAAATATATGAATAAAACCCTACTTTGACTCCATTGTCACCAGGGTCCTGGAACATCATGTATTTATATCCAATGTCCTTTACAGCTCCCGTAATTTTATTGACGTAATACTCTTCTAAATCAGATATTTTGCTCATATTATGGCTTTTCATAAAGTTTGCGATTTCAGGGTTAGATAGCCAACAGCCGTAAAGCACTTCATCCATGCCTTCAGTATTCAATTAAATTGCAATTAATATTGATATCACTTATAAGTTATAACAAAATGCTTTATCACTACAAATATACAGACAAATTGAGCTTAAATAAATAAACATGCAATATTACCAAGGTGAACGAATTCATCCTTAAAAACTGATTTAAATTCTTTGAAGAGTGAAGACATGAAATCAAACGAATGGTTTGTCATTGGGTTCATGAGTTCCATCGCTGAAAAGTTGGGGTAATCTGGAGTATATTTCTCTCCTTTTTTGCCATAGCATGGGGTCAGTAACTCAGGGAATGCCTTTCCAATTGCATGAGTATGACCTGAAAATTGATTTAAATTATTGTATTAACTGTAAATCTTAAAATTGAACAAGGTTAAAAACAAAACAAAATATACAAAACCCAAATACCCGGGGAATCTATTTCAGGAATAACTCTTATTCCTCTCATTCTTGAATATTCAATAATATCCGAAACATCCTTTTGTGTGTAGACGTGCCTTGGAGAATATGCACCTTTCTTTGTTAGCTCAGGGTATAGTTTACTGCAGGGATTCAATTGAAACACATTTATTAGTAATAATATATAATATAGTTTAGAAAAAGATAAGAAATTAATTATAAGTTATGGACAGCACTGGTGGCCAATGACTCCAATGATAAAACATATTTTCATATAAAAGAGAATTTGATTGACGGCACAGGTGTCCACAACAGGGTAAGTGACAAAACTATATATTTATCTATATTTACTAATTAAGTCAACATTTCTATAATTATTATGAATTGAATACATAATTACTCATTGATTACTGAATCAAAATATTAATATAAGAACATAATTTGCACAAGGTCATTCTATTATCAAACAAGCTGCTAATAAAGTATTCTAGATAATAATAATAATAATATAGTGTGAATAGATAAGCATTTTATGATAATTGTTTCTGGTCATATCAAAGTTAAATAAATAAACTCTTCCTTTGATTACTAATTGTAAACAAAGGGGACCCACCTTTCAAAGGGGAACGACTGGTCATCAATTATATGCCAATGAAAAACATTATACTTATTATAAGCCATAGCATCTAAATTAGCAAGTATGATTTTCTTGGGCATAAAGTGTCTGGCTGTGTCCAAATGCATTGCCCGGAACTTATATCTGGGGAAATCATCGATGAATGTCATGTTAACTAAAATCTCTTTTGTTATTTCATTTTCATAAACTAATTGACTGAAAGTCTCTAAACCCCTGAGCGCTCCCCAAACTGTATTGGATGTGATTCTAGCAGTGGTTCCGATTGTGATGTTTATGGCATAAGACTCGTCATCATTATGTCGAGGGTAACCGCATTCATGCAATTGCTTGACATCAATGAAAACTGATTTTAAAACCATTTTCTTCAAAGCTATGACACTTTTATTATCAATAAAAACCAAATCTCTGTATCTTTTCATTGCATTCACTAAAACATCACAAGAATTCATATTTGTTTCAAATTTGAACGCTTTTGGATCTAAAGTTAATACTAGACTCGAATGATTCCATTTCTGCGGTAAAGGCCAGGGAGATCCCGGTGCCGGCACTTTGCCCTAATCATCATTGTTTTAAATTTTTATATAAAAATTTGTATTTTCAATGAAAATATTTCTTACCTGAAGGGGTAAACGGAATTCAATTGGATATAAATATCCATTTGTTTGAAAGGTTTGCAACAAAAATACAATTAATGGAAAACATATGAAATAAGTCTTGAAAAACATATTCAGTTATTGAGGACTGGGTTTCATATGAAGACCAGTGTTTAGAAACAATAATATTTGAATGCAATTCAATTCAAAGAATAGGATTGAAGTAAATGTCAATAAGTTATAAACAATTACTGAATGCCATAACAGCTGCGATAAAACCTGAAAGTGTTTTACATTACATCAAAAATAAGTTTATCTTTGAATAACTTAAGCTTTCATTGACATTGAATTAAAAAAAGTTCAGCACTTATGGTATGTTTTGCACTCAATGTTCAGCACTCCTTTGGGTTATCACTACTTTTCACAAACTTTTATCTCTAATCAAAACATTCACTTAAAGCTAAGAATTTTTGTTAACTTTGTTGAAATTGCAATAAAATTATTATTCATTTGAAGAATATATGAAAACATTGAAGACATTGAAGACATTGAGAACATTCACCCGAATCTATGGAAACTTGAACTCCAATGACATCTAAAATGCTATAAAAATGAAATAATTTTTTTGTTTAATTTATTTTATTTTATTTTAAGCTCTAATTTAATTTACAATCAAATAGTTGTCAGAAAAACACGTTTTAATAAATTTTAAAATTAAATAGTTATTAAAATTTTGCGCATTTATTGAACTCTTCAAAACAAGGGGTGAACAGAGTTAGTATAAAATTTACAAGGTTAAATTTTTTAAAGATCCAAGGTATAATTTTAATACAAGACACATAATCCATAATTTTTTATTTAATGTTCAAATATGTTTAAAACCCCTGAAATTCAATGAATGGAAAAATCATTTGATTATAATTATATAAGAAAATGAAATTCAAACTAAAATTTGTTCAAAAATAATGAGAAATACAATCGTTTTGAACGAAATATGAATGAATTGTAATGTATTTCAAAACTTTGCGCACAAATCGGAAAAACTTTTTAAATTTACATTTGATTTCAAACATTACTTCTTATGCCTGTTCCTCAGTGGTAAGGAATTCGCTTATATGCATATAGATGATCCAGTACATTAAATTGAAGCACAGAAAACACACCGGAAATACCACTCGTGAATACTTATCAATATCACTCGGACAGACCCCGAACAGAGTGTTTGGGTTTCGAGAACCTGGTATTGGTATTGCGGGCGGGGGTGTACTCGGAGTGGCAGCCGTTCCCTCCTCGGCCTCACTCTCTGCGGCCACAATCGATACTTTTTTCTTAGGGTTGTATTCAACCGAAGGTCTGCCCAATGTTTTTGTCTCAACCATTCGGTAACGCATTTCCTATCAATAAAACACAATTAAAAACATTGTCTTTAGTTGTGAGTCAACCCAAACATACCGGACCTCCGGCTATATTTCTGGGTCTGGGAATGCATGGATTGAATGGTGAAGACTGGATGGGATATATTGAGGAACGGGGTTCCAAATTGGCTTCCATAACGCTTTTCTGTTTGTCCTGTGCCATCTTGGCCAACTGTTGGGAACGGGATTTCCTCATTGCAATCCTTTTCCCCATATACCCGACCGTTGCGTATTCCAGCAGTGATGCGAAAACCATTATAAAACAAGTGCCCAAAAACACGTCAATACTCTTAATGTAGGAAATCTTAGGCAGAGCTGCGTTTGTGGACGACATTAATGTAGTCATTGTTAACACAGTCGTCACACCTAACTGTACCCGCGCTGGGGTTGCGTTCTGAGGGGAATGGGGTTTATAACTTAGTAATGAAACCAAATATAGGACAAGGAATGACTGCATACCCGATGCAACCAGAATGAGACCCAACTGATGATCACTATAAGTGAGGCCGGAATATAGATTTGGATCAAATAGTAACCCATACTTCGGACGAACTCTATCTGACAAACCAAACGACTGTAATTGCCTTTCAATTCAATTGTGTTAGTAATCAAAACTTTAATACATTGTTCATTCAGTGCTCAAACCTGTGCTTAAGTATTCAATTTTCGGGAATACTTTAAGACCTTTAACTTTAAACTGAGGCAGCTCAACATTCTCTGACATTCCCACATCACCCTTTCCATCGATACCCCATTTGTACATAATGTCTGCCATTGAATATCCGTCTGATTTGAGAAAAATCACTTAAAATTGAAATTTCATTGAAAATGTGTGAAGTAATACAGCTTTCGATCTCAATGGCGCACACCTGCCGGTCCATTGGGAAGTATTGCAAATTCATTGGACAACTCGTTGTAACTGTTAGTCTGTTCCAGGAAGACATCGATTAAACATAAAAAGGGGCATAAATTGAATGCAAACCTAATTGAGCGCAAGATTTCACCCTTTGATGTAATTCTAATGAAGGTGTTAGGAGTCGTTGCCTTATGAAATTGAGCCGACTTTTCATTGGCAAAGAAAGTATCCGGCACCCATATGCGGTCTGACACCTCAGCGCCGACATAAAGAGCATCAATTCCCGGCCTTCTATCAAATGATAGTCTTGTATCCCTCCATCCCTGACGGAAGTAGAAGTCAGACGTAAAATCCTTTTAATATAAATAAGATTTTCTGTAAATTTTAAATTTAATTGATTTCAATCTCAATACAAACCATTTGTACTTCAGATATTGAACTGATGCTGATTATATGCATCGTTACCCCAACCTCTACGGGTGGCCCTGAGTATACAAATACAGATATTTTAATTCAATATAAAACACCAGAAATTGAAAAGTGGAATGAACTGTACCGGCATAGTTAGGTCTAACTCTTTTGTCATATCTTCCATCAAAAAATGTATTCAATATTTTTGTGATATTCATTCCGATAGAGGTTTGTCTGAAAATTAATTGTAATTTCACTTTAATTTTGTTTTAAAAATAAATTGAATTCAGTTTTACTTCAAATCCAATAAAATATAAAAATTTACAAATAATAATAAAATTATTGACAAATGTTTCAAATGTTTGAATGAATTATCAATTGTTTACAAATTAAACAGCAATTACTCACTTCGGCGAAGCATTGATTGGGTTTTGCTTACAAATAGTTATATAACTTAGAAATACTATAAACGATTTGAAATACATTTTTCAATGATTTATAATATTCTTGAAAATTAATTCAAATATTTATGATTTGAAGTATTATTTAATTTTCCTTTAAATATGATTACAATTTTTTAAATCAATATTAATATTAATTTAAACTTATATTTCAATGAAATAATTGGATGTTTTGGTTACAGATCTTAAAGTAATTGTAGATTAATGTGATTTAAATAAAGATAAGAATTGTAATCAAAATATTCTGTATTTTGTGTCAAATATTCTTATGTTTTGTTCATTAATACATTGAAAATAGCATTAATTCACTGAAAGAGTAAGTATTTATTAAAATTCAAATCAAATCTTTGATTAAAAGATTGAAATGTATTCATAATCTAAAGAAAACATTAATTGAAGAAAACTATCGATATTTCGGTCAAATGTCAAAAACTCGGATCTTTTGCCATATTTGGCATTAAAGCGCATGTTTTGCTATCTTTTCAATTGATTTAATTCAAGAATGGCTTCACTTTAATCATTGATTAACTTATGTTTCGTCCAATTATTCAATACTAAAAACAATTGAATTTATTTTATAATAAAAACTCTAAAGTTATGCAAAAAAATTATTTTTAAAACATTTAATGAAAATTTCAATAAATTATGGAAAATATTTGAATAATCAGATTGTATTGCATTGAATACATGTCTAATCCACGTCTAATCCATGTCTAATCCACGTCTAATCCACGTCTAATCCATGTCTTTTTACTTTTGATCGTTTAAAAATATTTTTATTTAACAATTGAATCTAATATTTGAATAAAAATTGGGTCAAACATAGAGTTGAAGAGAGAGTGGAAAGGAGTCTAACTCTAAGGCAATGTCTCT
>JAQGAT010000284.1:0-40062 GCA_034687845.1 Pantelozetes paolii
AATTGAATTGAAAACCAAATGAAAGAAAGCATTGAAAACCAAAAAAGGGGACAAAAATTGTAATCATTTTTTCGTAACGTTATTAATGAACGACTCATTCAATGAATCCTCAGTTTTGTATGAATTGACCAAAACTTACGTCAATTTCAATCAATTTTTGTGTCTTTTTAAATGATGTAAGTATTTTGTGAGCACAGAGAGGGCACAAGTAGTCAGTAGTCGACAGCAAACGGACTTTTCTTAACATTTTATTCATTCAATCCTTTCATTGCTTTTCAAATAGTTTTAGTCACTTCTGACAAACGTTTGTCTTTTAATTGCATTACCCGTCGGTAACCCATTGGTCGCCGCACTGGTGACCACTGGACACCACTGGTCACACAGTTTCCTATGAATTACTTGAATTGATTGACTGATAGTCTTATAGTCTTATAGTCTTATAGTCTTATAGTCTTGTCATTGATTTTATTGACTTTTTATGATTAGATAAATGAAATGTCAATTAAAAGGACATTATATTCACATTATATCACTCTATAGTGACTACAGTGTTGTCCACTCAATGGCTATTGAAAGCCATTGTGTCTAAAGTGTGACAAACAATGACTCAGAAAATAATTTCAAAGTTTTGTTGAGATTATGAATAAAATAAACATTTAATTAAAAAAACAAAAAAATAAAAATGAAATAAAAGTTTGTTTGCATTTTAAGTCTTATTCATATCAACGATGAATTGGTGTTGTAATCAATGGATTGCGGGTCAGGTATGGGTCGGGTATGGGTGGGAAGGGTTGGACTCTAAGTGCTGTGACGTTAAGTCATGTGATGTTCAGTTTCATCGCAGCTGTGATTGTGTTGTTGTGAACCACTGTTTGTACGCATTATTATATTAAACACAAAACCACTGAATATTAAAACCATTTTTATTTCAATTTATTGTTTGTTTTGATTTCAATTATATCTAAGGTTTGGTTAAACTGAAGACATTTTAAGACAATTGTTAACCCATTGAGTGCTGAAGAACTACAAAGCAATGGCTCAACAAAACAAGTCATTCAAACAAAGACGAAGTTTTGGTAAAAATTTATTTAAAATATTATCTTTTGTTTGACTTTTGATTAATAACTCATTAATACGTCGTTTGCTTTACATTTGCTTTCATTTGCTTTCAATTGATTTGATTTTGTTTACAATCTATTAATTAATTGTTAATTGATTTGAAGCCCAACGCAAGCAAGACGTGGAAGAGATCCGTAATCTCCACCCGAATAAGGTATAAATGGTTATAACAAAGCTCAGGGCTATTCAGTATTCACTTCTTTGTTCAGAGTGTTAACCATTGTCTCCATTGTCTGTCAACAGATCCCAGTAGTGATCGAGCGATTCCACGGCGAGAAACAGTTACCACTTCTGGACAGAACCAAGTTCTTAGTGCCCGATCACGTGTCCATCGGGGAACTGATCAAGATCATTCGGTTTGTCTTCAACCCTTTTAAGGGGTATTTATTACTTTGATTGTAAACCCCTGACTACCCCTTCAGACGTCGACTTCAATTACATCCAAATCAGGCGTTCTTTCTGTTAATAAATCAAAGATCAATAGCAGCCGTCTCTACCACTATGGGTGAGATCTATGAGAGGGAACGGGTATGCAATCAAACCATTGATTTATTAAATGTATTACTAATGCTATTGTTGTGGACAAGGATGAGGACGGCTTCCTGTATGTGGTCTACGCTTCACAGGAAGTGTTTGGTTGACAAACGCTTTGGCTATAAATGCTGTAAACGTTTTGTTTGCGACGATATATACAGTGCTATACCTTTGGACATCAAAACTGTATATAAATGTATGATATCTTCAATTCATTCAACGTTTCCTTAAATTACTATAAAATTTATCTTTGATTTAAAAAACAATTGAAATTTCTGTCACTTTAACCGAAATTAATCCAAAAATATGTTTAAAAATATTATAAGAAATGACATATTAGTCAACAATTCGTGAAACTATTTAATCAATAATTTTGTTAACATTTTGTCCGCAAAACTGTTTTTGTATTTTCAGTTTTGGTTCCGTTTTTTGTAAACAATTTATAGTTTAATCAAACGATTCATTGATTGCCAGAGGAATGAGAATTACCTGAGAATTCATTTGTAATGTTATTTCAATGTTTGGTTTCAAATATAAATAATTTGTAAAATATATTCAAATTTTCATTTAATTTATTAACAATTGTCTAAAAGTGATGGTAATGTCAATCACTATCACATCCATAGCCTTTCAGTGCTAATAAATTGGTTGTATTTAAGACCCGATCGGTTGAAACGGATTCAACAATTTTGTGGTAATTCTTAAGCAATTCGTTGACAGAAAGGGTTTTTTCGTAACCCTTTGGGAGTTTTATTTTATACTCTTTTATATTCTTTTCTGCCTTTTTATGCCACTTCTTCACCGACTCAGTGGTGGAACCGATCGATTCATTCATCACTTCGTTTGGTTCAGCACTGGTATCACAACTCATCTCCGACTGAGTCTCGGATTGGCTTTCATTCGTGTCTTTCAATTCATTTTTCTTCCATTTCTTATGTTTTTTAGATTTTTTTGGTTTTTTAATAATTTCTTCATTTATTTGACATTCATTTGAAATAATTTCAATGTTTTCCTCAATTTTTCGTTTATTTTTCTTACATTTCTTCTTCACATCCATTGAATCCAAAACACAATTATTGTCTGAATTTTCGTTAGTTTCTTGTGATTTGGGATTTTTACCACTCATTGAGTTAATGACAATGTCTTCACCCAAACCATCATTTGGTTCATTCATTTGTTCACATATTTGGCTCTCTTTGTCCTCAACTTCGTGTGAATTACAAAACAATTGTGATTTGAGTTTCATTTTATCCATTTTTGACTTAAAATAGTCGTTAATATTAGTATTGCTCTCAAAAGTGTTGCCATTGTTTTGTTGACAATTAGATTCCGAGTCCTTCTTAACATTGTTATCACTTTTATCTCGTTTTGTGGGGAATATTGAAATCAAATCCCTTTCCGAACATTGACTCAGATTTTTGGCTTTAATTAACTTATTATAACTGAAATGAAAAGCAATTATTAGTTTTTAACGCAATTACTGGCCATAAGTGCCACCAAATCACAGCACAAGACATACTGAACCCTATTCTTCATTCGTTTGGATATTTCCTCTAAGTTTGAGACCTTTTGTCCACTAATTGATGGGTTGTTGTGATGAAGCGCTAAATTAGTCAACAGTTCATCAAAATCAGTGTTTTTATCGATCCATACGTCGTCTGCGGAGGCCTTATATCCCAATCCCTTATTATCTGAGTTAACGGTAACCCTAATGTGCTCTTTAATACCGTTTTGGTCTTTGCCTAACCCTAACCCTTCCCTCCAACCCATGGATTCCAACAATTTTTGTCCAAATTTTGTTTTATCTGAAATCAAATCAAAAGCAATGAAAACACAAAGCAATCAATCGTTTGATGCGATCATACCTTCCGACCAATACTTTCCCCTCGGATTCAGTGACCAAACGGTCTTACGTTTCGGTTCGGCCAACATATTCACCGATATTTAGGGATTGACCGCAATTTCAACGCTAATCCACATGTGTTATCAAAAAAGCACTTATTGTTTACAAAAATAACGTAATTTTGCTTTTATTCTTTCAAATAAATACTACCCGGGTATCACTATTTTAATAAGGAATGTACTACCAAGGTGATTATTGTGGATTATTATCTTAAAAACCTAATGAATACTTGATTATACAATCAATGAATAAATCAATTCCTCATAATTTTGTAACAAACAATTTAAAGCAACAAAAAATAGCACTCAATCACAACAAATATGATGAATCCGGGTCTACTAGGGATGGACAATGGGGTCAAACTTCGTGGTTGAAGTCGTGGTCATCCAGAATACACAACTGCAGGACAGCCATAATCTCCCCTTAACCCTAAGTGTGATCCATGTCTTCTTTCAATTTCATTATTAATCGTCAAATATATGCAGAAAATGAATGCATTTTTGTCTGAACTCTAGAAATGACTTAACATTTCATTCATTTATCAAATATTAATAATTCATTAAATATCGAGACTTTAAAAACTATTTGAGCTTTTAATTTAAACATTACTATTGCTGTGTATTTTCAATATAATTTGACCAGGGGTCAGGGCTTTTTGTAGAATTAAATAAAATTCTAATATAATAATGAATGAATACAATGAATATTACCTTGCTAATTATTATTTTTGATAATTATTATTTATTTAAATAAATATCAATTTTCATTGCATTTTAAATACATTTTAATTTAATTTACTTTATTTTAATTAATTATTCTCTGAATTCCTTTAATTGATTATTAAATAGACCAAGTTAACTTTAAATATTACAGATTACCTTCCAATATATTTCATTGTTTCTCTGTTAACATAAAATTTCCAGAAATAAGGGGTATATACTGAGCACTGAGTTTAATCCCTTCCCAACTATTCATTGCTTATTATTCTCATTAAGAATATTAATTAAATTATTTACAGAAGAAAGCATTGAATTCATGGACTCTTTGTTTTTGCCAATCCTTGTCAGCAATCCTTTGAACAAAAGCTGATTTTTGTTAATAAAGGGAAACAAAAGGAAAATATTTTGAATAAGTTTTGAATAATTTGTAAATAAATTAATGTTTTATTTAATCGTTTCACTACTTTGTTATGAATACTGCAAACACTGTTAACATTCATTGCTATACTGTATATATGTCTCTGTAATACATAAACTTGTGTTAAAGGTTTGCAATTAAGTTGATTACAAATGATTGATACTTTTGTTTAAGTATATAATTGAATATCAAATTACAATGTATTGCAGCGTTTGATATGTCCGACCTGTCTGTCCGTCTCTACAATATTCTGTGCAATACATCAATCGATTAAATGTGGAGAAAGTGCTGACAATTTCAATGTCTTTTAGATTAACAAAATTTCCATTTAATTTCATTCACACTTAACTTAAAACTGTTTTTTCAGTTAATTATCTCATTATTACTATTAATTGTTATGTTTTTTGGTATCAATTGTTAGACTAGAAAATGACAATTAATTTACAAATTATGACACAATTGACTGTACAATACATGAGTCAAAACCAAAAGTATATCACATTTATTGTGAAATCGATTTAAAACTTTTCGATTTCAATGAAATTATTAAAAATTTGATGAAATGTTTGACAAAATCTAAAGAAATCACAATTTATTCAAATTAAAACTAATTTGTATTTCTCATAGATTATGCAAATATAGAGGCACACAGTTTTGCTGCATTGAAATAAGCTTGGTAGTAATTATAGATTACATACATCAGTGAGATGTGTGTGAGAACAACCTTCCGGTGCTCTCAACTCCACTCATCATATCTTTTCTAAGTGTGTGAGAGATTTGTAATTCTCTTATCTTAAGCTTATTTTTAATTTTTATAAAATGTAATCAATATTTGATTTTTTGAAACTTTTTAAGACCTGATTGTGTATTAGTTTTATGTTCTCTGAACTCAACAACAAATGTCGGAAAATATGTGAAAAATTTGAATGAATTGACGATTAAATCAATGATTTGATGCAATCGATGGACAAATATATAAAGTTTTATATACAATGAGTGCCTTATGTTTATCACAGTTTAGTTTTTGCTGATATTTCACTAATTATTTTATTTTATTGCAAAGCAGTCCGTATTGTTAGCATTGAGGTAGTGGTCAGTGTCTGCATCAGTCCGATGGACAGTCAGCTAAATACAGGACCTAATGTTTATACCTCTAAGTGCTTGACTCATAGGTTTTATGTGATAATCTGTGGCCAGAGTTATATGAGATACACAACCAATGAATCCTCGTTTGAATTTATTATAGGTTTGAATTGGAGTGTCTTCTAAACCCCCTGTTCTCACAGATTAACAAAATGTAAGAATAGATTGAATGAAAAATTAATATTTTGTTGAATACCTAAGAAAAGTCCACTTTTTGTGTTCAATTGGATCCGAGTTCCGGGAGATATGGTTTTTATTACAACACTATTGTCCACTTGAAGAGAGGCCTGTCGTCTAATCCTAATGACACTGATGTCATGCCACTGTCCATCATCTATTCGGCTCACGTTATACACTGTCTCTACTTCTCCAGAACCCAAATCATATGCCAAACTCAAGTGTCCATCGATTAAACCAATTGAAAACCAGTCACTAAACCCGTTTGACTCTCGCCTTCCCGTCCATAATATCACTCCTTCCGGGCTTTTGGTCAATGAAATCAAGTTTTTATGAAATATTAGTTTTAATGAATGACAAGACTTAGACCTAAACCCTAACCTAAAGGCACGAATCCTCAAATGAATGTTAATCTTCAAACCGACGACTCTTTTCATTATCTCTTCGTCAATGAACTCGAAATAACTGTTTCCGTAAAACATTGGACTTGAGTTCAGTTCATCGATACCTGAATTCAATTCAAATCTATTAATAATGTCTTAAATTTAAATAATATTTTAAAAGGAATATTGATTTGAAAACTAAAGCGAAAGGAAAGTTAGAAAAAAACATTTTGTTCAGGGATTCCAGTGCTAAAAGACTTATACAATGAACACAACACTGATCTCAGGCTTTATTAGTTCTGTGTTTAACAAGAGAGTAAGGGCTGACTGTATATGATATCAAATATCGATTTTATAATAAAATTTCCCCAAAAAAGACTAAAATAATTGTTATTTTGCTTTCATTGAGATTCTGGTGTTGTATTGCATTCAAAATGTTTGAAATCAAATTCATGTGAACTTATTGTCAGATATTTTTAGTAATCAATAAAAATATGTATTTTCTATGAACTCAAAGAAATTGCAATCAATTTATTGCTAAATGTATTAAATATTTGTGAATACATTAACGAAACGTTTGTTTCAATCAATTTTTATATCAATAATAAGTTGTTATCTTTAATACAATGTTTTATCTCGTCTTCAAAAAAGGAGTAAAAAATATATAACAGTATTTATAAGTTTGAGTTCATTTAAGAGATTATTATTTTTCTAATTCAAAGTCTGTATTCATTTTTTCGGAAATATATTTTCAGACAATTTTTAAAATTTGAAATTATATTATAAGATAATAAAAGTATTGAAAGACATGTATAAAGAGCTAAATATTTGGAAAATTGAGTCATTTATGAGGCAATCATAAACACAACTGATTTGGGATTCAATGACTTTCCTCTAGTTTTTGATCATTTGGTTCATATGTTTCCTAACTTTCCTCAAACTATATAATCATTTCGAGAATATATTTCATATCAAAGAGAAAACAGATTTAATATAATATTTTCGCAGTTTTTCATAGTTTTGTCAAAATATCGACAAAAATAGAGGGTTTTTAGGAAAATATGAAATAAAGGGGAAAATGGTTTGAAATTTCATTTGATATCAAAGAGATCTTTATTATTGAAGTGAAGCGCAAATATCAATATATCGGCTGATCTGACCTATAGGTGCGAAGTGTTGTTCAATATATAAGTTATTTTGATAAATATATCGATAAAACGGATCAATGAATTCAGTAATGGCTAGGAATGGGTAGAAATACTACCGAAGCTCTCGAAACATATTTTCAATTATTTTTATATATAAATAGATTTTTAGTGCCTTTCCATACCTTTCTCGCAGTTATTGCCAAAAGACCTGAGCGGGCAGTGGCACAGGTATGTGTCAAACTTAGGTTCACAACGACCACCTTTAAGACACGGCTGATTGCTTGTACACATGTGAGGACAGTCCCTAACATTGACACCGGACAGGGCTTCATCCAACAGTAAAAGCGGCCGATTGTTGACAATAACTGTTTGAATACATCCGTTGAACAAATTGGTTGCGAAAGCGTTTCGCTGAACGTCTTTAAAGTCAGGAACGCCTCCAACGAATAGATTGAGTGAAAGTGATAATTGACAGAAAGCACCGGAAGATTGAGCCGAAACAGGTGGTTGATCATCAACTTGCAATATACCTTGCCTTCCGGTGCGTGAGATCACAACAGTATGCCATTCATTCATTGAGATCGGATGTCGACTCCTATTCATTGATTGGAGACATAATTATTTGATTATCTCTTCGAGTGATTAGCACTTAATAAGTCAAACCTAATGACTGCCGGACCCGACCCTAAATCAAAACGGAATTCAATGAATCCATAAACGAGATTAAGTGCTATAAAGTCTCCGCTGCCGTCCATTCGGTCTCCATTATAGAGGAAAACTCCATTAGGGGAACGGGGCTTAAGGACTATTTTCATTTCAATGAATGATAGGAAAGTGCGTCCGAGTCCTGGGAATTGTAAATATGACGACCCATTGAATGAAGGGATCGTAAAATCTGTTTCTAAAATATTAAACACAAAAAAAGTTTAAAAAAATCAATAGATTTGGTCTCAAATGGTCTCAAATGACAAGACTTTGTCTCTGTTTTTCTCAATTCATTGTTAACACAAATGCTTTGCTTTCTCTCTGTATTCCTAAACCTTTGGGAAAATTAGAGTAAAGAGAGAGAAAGGGAGAGAAAGTGAGGAAAACATGACAGAAGTCTTAATCTTATTTATGAAAACAACTGCAAACCTATATCGCAATAATCGCCGGCATATCCTGTTATGAGAATATATCACAAACTTATAAAAACAAATCATTTATTATTTTGATTTAAATCTCACCCAAAGGACACAAACAAATGCCTTTATCGGGCGCTACGGCTACACACTGGCCATCGTTGAGACACAATATTTTGCTGCACACGTCTGAAGAGCACATCTCTATTGAATACAAATCAACATTGGATTCAATTTTAGAGAATAATTGCAATGAATATTGAATTTGCAAACAATGAATGCAAACCTATATCCACGCCATCAATAGTGTCCCCCCTATTGTCTGACCGAAAGTCATAAGTTCTGTCATTTATTTGCAGAGCGCGTACACAACCGACGAATCCATTGTTTGAATGAACTCTTTTGGAGATTTGGGTAATATTGGGAGAACCGCCCAAAAAGGTCTCCAAACGAAACGTTATTCTCGAGAATAACCCCTTAGATTGTCCAGATATATCTGTTGCCCCTGGTTCAATTGCATCCACGCTGTCCACCCGTCCCTATATATTGTCAATGTGTTCCATGAGTTGAGCACAACCGGCATATCACTCCTGATGACCCCATCACCCATTCCGCAGTCAAATCTGAATTCAAGTGAATATTGTGTTAGTTTTGATTGAATTTATGTTCGCATGAATTGAAAGCAAAATATCGACAGAAACTTAAATAATGTTTGGATTATATTATAAACTCCTGTTTTGATGGCACTATAAGGGCTAAAAAATATTACTTTTTGTCTCAATTTTACCCTTAATTATGAATTAATAATATTTTGTCTCCAATTTGTTATTTAAATTTAGATTTACTATAAATTATAAATATTTTGAAACTTTTTTAGCGTTTAATGCAATCAGTATTGAAATAAAATTTAAATTCAAATCCATTCCTAAAATATTTATTTGTAATTCAATTATATTCACAAAACCTTATATTCATTGTAAATATTATGTGTTTTTTCTGCATTTATTTGTTTTTCTCTTGTTTTAACTTAAAATCAATACAAGAGTTGAGAGAATATTAAACTAGAAGTTGAGATAAAGACTGCAATAAAGAGTAATTTTTTGCATCAATTTATTACAAATATTATTAACACTTAAGCAGTCATTCAAACCTGAATTCAGCGAATCCTTGGTTTATAATCAAAGCAATGAAATCCCCTTCAAGTGTCTGTTGTTCCCCACTATAGAGCACAACCCCATCGTATCGCTCGGGTCTGAATTCAATGTTGATTTGCATTGATCTGTGAGCGTCTCTAAGGGTTGGAAGAGCCAAATAAGACGTTCCTCTGAAGCGCGGAAACCGTATTTCAACGGCTGTCACAACAGAAAGACATTGAAATGCATTTCAATTCAGATATGAAATGAGAAAAAAGGAAAAAATAATTCAAATTTCTTACGTTTCTCACAGAAGAAGCCACCCCTGCCCAAAGGGCACCGGCATCTGATCCTCTTATCAGAGTAGGTCTCATCTTCAATACAAACACCTCCCGCTTCGCACTCTATGTCAAGACATGAATAATAGACAGGTTTCTCCTCAGCACTCAATTCCTCCAATTCCTCTTCATTTGTGTCAAAATAATTGCTTTGAATGTGATTTTCAGAAAAGAATTGTTTATTTCGGAGCACTTTATGAAAATTTTTGGTCACATTTATGCCAATGAAATGATTTTCTGATTCATAAAATAAATTGAAAACAAAATTATTGTTAAATATTTTGATTGTGAATACAATTTTGAGTCAATTAACTAAAGTATGCGTAAAATTATATCTAAAATTAAGGGGTATTTTGAGATTTGTTTGAGAGCTGAAGAATACTTTGCATTAAAAGCCACTTTCCGGCACTACTTCTAATTTTTTTATTGATTTTTAACTGAAATAATAAAAGTTTTTGCAGTTTTGCATGATTTCCCTTCACTTAACTCAACTCATCATAAATTGTGAACATATTATTCAAAATCGTTTTTTTATAACCGACTGAAAGACACAGGAATTTAGGGGTTTATGAAAACCATTGCAAACATTACTTAACTCTTAGTCTCTAATCGATTGAATTGTTTTTTAAGTTTACTCTCTTATAGACAATCAAAAAGTGAGCTATGCTTTCAAGTAATGGTTTTCAGCGTATATTTCAATAAAAATTATTTATTTAAACAATTTTCATACAAATGATTATAAAAGCACTTTTGAAATGAGGGTTCAATCATTATGTAACTAATTAACAAGATCGTTTTTTTGTGGTTTTGATCTTTATTTTGAAGAAATGATTGTTTGTTTAATTATTCAATAAAAGTAATTAATTAATTATTTATTCAAACATTTTGATACAAAATTTAAAAATATGTTGAATTAAAGTGAATTTTATTTATAATAATTCACTCATTAATTGATTGAAAATATAAAACAATATAAAAATTGATTTAACGGTTAATCCTATGTTTGAAAGGCTTGTAATCTTTAAACACTAAACAAAGTCACGTATATTTGCTTTCGATTTAAATATTACATGTTTTGGCACTGGATTTATGTCAGGGTTTGGTAGATATGTATTACTGTATAAGACTCACAATATCCGTAGGTTTTATTCAATACTACTCTATATTGAAGACACTCTTCTGTATTACAAAACAAGGGTTAAGTCTATTTCATTCTTTGGCCCTTCAATGCGCTTCACATGTACAGAGTATTTCACATGTATTTCCATATAATTAAGTGTTTTTTTGTATGATTACATAAATTCAATTCAATTATCCCCTGATATATCGAAAATAAATTAATGATCGCATGAAGGGAAGGGTGGGTCAAAAGTTTTCTTCAAGACTTAGAGTTTGATTAAAAGAAATTTTGTGAGCAATTCATTGTTGAAAACCAATCGATCGATACTTTGATGAAAGTTCTGTGAATTTCAACCAATGTTTCAAAAGTTTTGAGATTTTTTAGTTCAATAATAATAATTAGATTTTAAATTAAATTAAACTTAAAGTAAGATATTTTCAAACATTTTGTCGTTGATCTCACTCTTAATGTTTTACTGTATTAGAGATAAAGCCAAGCAATCCTTGGATCTAATAATCTAAAGGTTTTTCTAAATATTGTTAATAAACTGATAAGAGTTGAGTCAAACGCACACCTATTGACCAAACAATAACTTATATTTGGCTTATTTTCACCGTTAATACAATTGCGTGTCTCTCACACCCAAATCCGCTTCAATATGAGGGCTAATCGGAAATGAATGCCAATTCTCTGCACTAACTTAACACTACTTTTCGGTACTATTTTGCAAATAATCAATAAAAAGAAGGAATGAATGACTGAATGAATGAATGATTTTTCAAATCTTGTGATATCTCTGAACTCATTTCCAAAAAGAAGATGAAAAGCAATAAATAAGATATTTATGAAGATATTTGTTATCAATACATCCAAGGGTGAGGTATGCGGGGATGAAGTGCCGACAAACTATCAATTTTTGAATTATCTTTATTCTCAAGAGTTGTACAAATAGTGTATTATATTATTCATCAAATCCTTTATAACTCTGTGTTCAAGTGCTCTTTGTTTTCATGTCATTCACTGCAAACTATCAAATAATTTAGTTTTAATGAGTTTTTAGATAAATAACTCCAAAATTATATTTAATTAAAATAAAAGTTTAAACAATTGTTAAATAAATTCAAAGTTTAAATTAAATCCGAATTTTAAAAGTGATTTAGTTTTTCATTGCTTTTAATGTCAACGACAGAGACATTGGGTTTGATTTTGATTTTAATTAAATACCAAAAAATGTTAAAATAGTGATAAATAAGTGAAAATTAGTAGACTTTTTAAGGAAATGTCAATTTTGTCATAAATTATTCAAATTGCTTAAAGAAATTTTAATTTACACCCTTATATTTAATCCTCTGGGAAATTTTACACTATAATTTGAAAACTTAAACTAAATTATCTAGTACTAAATTTACGCTATTGGGTATTATAACTTGTTCATGATTAACAAGATAAATTGATAAACCATGTTTCATTAAATATTTGATTAAAAATTCAAAATTAAAAAAAATTAGATTTTTTAAAATCTTTTTATTCTGTTTTCAATGAATTGATTGCAAATTCAGTGAAATATTAGTTGAACTGAACGTAAATAACTGAGTCTTTGACTGAAAACTAATATCAAATGAAATAATGTTTGAGTCTTTGAGTCGAGTCGTCATTAAATCAATTCAATAAAAGGGCCGATAATTCAGGTGTAAAGAAGAGCAGACAAGAGGTTGAGTCCTATTGTAGTTGCGGTCCAATGACTACACATTTCATTATAATTATTATTAAAGTCTATTTTCATTCAATTCAATGAACTCTTTATGTCTTTCATGTGTTTAACTCAATAAATGATAAAATATTTTGTTTTGAGAATCACTTTAAGAATATTTTCAATGAATTCTTGAGTTTTACCAAAATTTTCATTATTTTTAGATAAGATTTTGAAAACAGATATTCTATTGAAGAATATTTTATACCTCTTATCTGTTCTCAAATCAATTATTGAATTATCATTGAAAACAAATTATCCTTGTTATGATTGTTATGTTTAAAATCACTATTTCTCATTTAATAAAATGATATAATAATGAAATCAATCATAATTTTAATATATTTGACACAAATAATGATACCTTTCCATCATTTTATAGTATCTGATAATTGTCTTTAAATATTCAATCATTTCAATCATATTTTGGTTAATTTGATGGCAATATGCAATCATTTTTGTCAAAGAGTTTAAGAGTTTTACAAATATTTTCTAATTTTGTCAAAATATTATCAAATTTTGCATTAATTATCATTCAATTCATAGAATTTGTAAATATTTATAAAATAATAATTTATTTATATTTAATTAAAAAATTATTTTATAGATTGTTATCATAAATGTGTTAATAATAGGAATATTGAGGAAAATATGAGGAAATCTATGATTTATGACATAAACTCCTATTGAGTGAAACCCATTATAGGAGGACCGGTGGGAATAGGTATCATCAACAGACACATTGATGTTGTTTGTCATTCGTTACCAACTCTTCACTTATATTCAGACAACTTTAGGGCAGAACTCAATACAAACTAAATTCTCAATTTTGAACTCAAAGACAACCCAAGTCTCAAACGAATCGTTATTTTTTGCGTTTATTTATCGCAAAACATAGACTAATAGACAATATATTAGACAAAGTATTAGACAATAGAGTAATGCTATTAATGTTTCTAATATTCAAGAGTCATATAAAACGACACAATCTTTCATCAATTATATGGCACTCGATAGTAATAATGGCAAATGACCCAGGGTGGGTAATGGTATGTACAATGGCATCTGCAATAATATGCGAGGAAGACTAATTGTATCAGGTATCATTTTGAGCAAATGAGTATTTGTATTTTCACCAGGATTAACATATTATATGAATACCCCTTTGGTTGCATTACAACATCACATTAAAACTAATTAAAATTCATAAATTATCACCCTGGATCCCTGTTTCCAAGTAGTCTTGTTAATTTAATTATTTTGTTGTTATCAGGTGATTGTCATTTATATGACATTAAATTCAATAAGACTTTAAATAAATGTCATTATTTTGTAACCCTTTTCAACATTAAATCAATTACTGTTCACAAGAGATAATAAATGAAATTAAAATGACTTTCATTTCCATTAAAACTATTTCTAAAACACTTTAGAGAAATAAAAATTCAATTATTGATACAAATGTTGGCTTTTGTTGTAATATTGGATGTGTTTCTCAAATAATTCAATAATTTTGATACTATTTATCACAACTTCATGTTATGATTGATTGATATTTTCTCAACTAATGTTATAAACAATTTGTCTCAACACTACTGACCGACACAACTGTATCCGTTGTTATGAAGATTGAATCCTTTATTGCAGGCGCACTCAAAGGTGCCGTCGTGTAGATCAAAGCACAACTGCTGACAGGGGCCGGAGGTTCGACATTCACCTACAGGTAAACGAATTATTCATTATTATTGATTCAAAAACTTAATGCATATAAAAATCATTTTTCCCTTATTTTCATGAATTCAATGAAAATTAAAAGAATTTCAAAAATATTTAATTAAATTTCCATTAATTTCTTAAAATATTAAATATTTTTTTCATTCATTAAAGTATTTTGTATTAAAAGAAATAATAAATAAATGTTTTTCAATATAATCATAACATATATGCAAAAAAACACTTTTAATTATATTTCATTCAAAATACTTTTGAAATTCAATCATAAAATTGATTACTTTTTTCAATCAAAAAGTATTAAAAGTATATTTTGAAAAGATTTTATGTTTTTATTCAAATTAAATAAATTTATGTTTCATTCAAACTCTTATGAAATGAAAACTTTGTATTTATTGCACGAATCAGAGACTAAATGATAAAAAATATCAAAAATTACTTATATTTTAAATGCTTATGAAATTCAAATAATTTAATATTTTTTAATTATATTTAAAATCTGATTATTATTTGTGTCGATAATCGTTAATCAATGAGTAGTTTATAGATTGTGACAAAAAATTCAGAATCTTTGGCTCAGAATCTGTTTATTGAATAGATTTTAAAGATTTCGTCTTATTTTTGGTGAAACGGAATATAAATCAATAAAAATACCCTCTTTTTACAATATTTTGCTGCTTTTTGTCTAAATTTGTTTTATTTTCAAAAATTATTTGATTTATATTTTAATTCTTTGTAAATCTAAAAATATTTTGACATTTTATGACAATTATGTCCAGAATTATAAGAAAAACATTTTTATATTTTATGAAATTTTCATTTTTATCCAAACTATTGATAAAAATAAAAGTTTTTATAAATCACTGAAATTTCATGTTTTAGTCGTTGAATACTTTCATAACTAATATAAAGTGAAATAAAAAATAGTAATAAAATATTTCATCAATTCTTTCATTCATTGAATGCTTTTTATGATTCCTTGAATTCTTCACTTTATGTACAAATTGTGGTCTAAAAAGTCAATTCATAGGAATTCCAAACCAGTTATCAAAGAGCGGGTGAATTGAAGTGATTCACAGTAAAGACAAGTCGTGTGGCTTTGGGTTTATATTTGGGTAAAAACTAATTAATTTATTAATACTTTCGGATAAATGTATAAAATTCTTGATTACAGACTACGAAAGGTTAACTCATTTGGGGATCACTAAGTGTTTTCGTTGAGGAAAGGTATCAAATGAATAGAAAATTATTTTTATAGCAAATGGGGTTTTCTGACCCAAAAATATACATCAATTCTCTCATGTATTTTATGATTCAATGATTCACTCGTTTATAATTTGATTAATAAAATCCCATTTGAATAGTGTTTACAATACTGTGAAGAATGTTATGAAACTATATTTGCATTCAATTATTGATCAAATTATTTAAAGCGTGTGAAAAGACAGTCAATATTTTTGGTTACAAATATCTTATTTGTAAAAAATATATGAAAAATCATGTGTTTATTAATTAAATCATAAAAATCAGATATTTTTGAGTAATTATTTAATATAACTCTTATCTAATGAAAAAAACAATTGAAGAGTAAAACCATAAAATTGTAAACAAATTGTTTAATTGAAGACTTATTTATGGATGAAATCAAAACATCTGACAATAAATTGATTAACATTTCAATTATAAATGCATTAAATATTCAATTAAACCATTTGTTAACCCAAACCTAAAACTATACACTTTTAGCTTTCCTGCAATACAACAACTTAGTGAAGTACCCAGGTAGGTATGAATGGTAAGGGGTGATATGGTATCTATTAGAACACTGTAAGCGCCGGTGAATATCTGTTTAAATCAATTATTTTCAATGATTTTATTAATTATAAAAATTTTAAAGATTTTGTTTGAAAGCATTGAAAATGATTTGATTTAATGATTGAAAGGAATGGGAATTAAGGGTAGAATTGATTAAAGGATTTATTGATTCATACCCTGAAAGGCTGCCTCAAAGATGACCTCTGCGTGAGTGGTGGCTGTGATTACACCGAAGACTAATGTAATGAGAATAAGAGTATTCCTGAAGCAGACAATGAAGACCTGATTGAGAGACATATTCGCTGCCATTTTCGAGACGTTTAAAACATTGCACAGAATATGCCGTTCCGTCTATGGATAGAGTCTATGCTCTGACTCTGATATACAGTGTTATCTGAGGCGCAGCCAATCCATCGATCGGTGAAAATCCAGAGATACAACACTTGGCAACCGTGTATACCATGAATACCATGCCTGCCATGCCTTCACTCAATCCAATTATTAGGTCTGTTCTCTACCTCCTATGCCTTCCATACCTATTATCCCAGTATTAGACAGGAGTTTGCATTCATATTCTGTAGTCATATATAAACCAATAGTCAAGTAATGAAAGTTTGAAATCACGTGTAGTTTTGCTATCATTTCAATGAATATTAAAAATAATGAAAACATTTATTTATTTTTAGTAATATTTTCCCCCTTTTTGTCAAATATTTCCCTATTTTTTCATAATTAATACAAATTTTGAATTAATTTTTGACTTTTATTGCAATAATTATTATTAAGACATGAATTCAATACAAAATTTTGTTTATATTGTAAACAAAAAGTCATTTATTTTTGTGTTTATATTACCGATAATTGCCATCATTTTGGCCGAAAGTGTGACTCATATCCCATACACCGACTCATTGGGGGACTCCCAGGACATGGAGGTTCGGGTGGCGGTAGAGCCGGGAAGACACGACTGTTTCTATCAAGACGTCAAACTTGACCACAACCTCGACCTCTCATATCAAGTGATTGAGATCTCATCCCGTTTTAATTGGATTTACACCCCTTCCTCCTCAGCCGACCTCATCATCGATTTCATAGTTAAGGCACCCAATGGTGTGGTCATACTCTCTGATTCCCGACAAAAAGAGGGACAACACGTCTACCGAGCGGTCAGTAATGCCTTCAAACACTTGAAATCATTTTGTTTTTAAATGATTTCAATTCAATGAATAAATTGATTGAAAACCAGTTTATGTCAAAAACCGCCCCTTTTTTGCCAGTGTTTGAGGTTTTAATGATATTTTGATTTCATATTCAGACACAACAAGGGATTTATGCCATTTGTTTGGACAACAGTTTTAGTACTGTCTCAACAAAAGTCGTTAATTTAGAGGTTTATGTCTACTCTAACGACGACGACAACGACCGCTGGGGCTATAACTCGGACTTCACTTTTCCCCCTGAAGTCCAGTATTTAGATTCAGTGGAAACAATCAAAGTATGAATTAATCATTGCTTTCATTATGTGTTTGATTGTCATTGCATTTCATTTCAGACATCGATCAACAAAGTGAGGGACGATTTGATTCGCGTGAGTCACGAACAAGAGGTCAGACGTGCGGTGGAGACCCGGGATAGGAATATCGCTGAATCTAACTATGATTACATCAATAGGTTTTCAATGCTTTCAATATTTGTCATGTTTTTTGTCGGTTTAATACAATTATATTTAATACGAAGTCTTTTTGAAACAAAAAGTTTTATAAAAAAAGTATTCAAAGGATATTAAGACTAAAAAACAATTCAAAGGATATTAAGACTAAAAAACAATTCAAAGGATATTAAGACTAAAAAACAATTGATTTCCAGTTATTGACAAATAATTTCATTAATAGTTAACTAAAACACAATTTATAGCTAAAAATGTTTAGTAAACCGCTATTACTAGTCATAAAAAGTGGTCAACTCTTTGTCATTTATACCTAAATTAGTTATACATTAAGTCCCGATCCGTGCCTTTTGTCCATTCAATGAACTGCTGCTCAAAACAACTCATAATTTGATTTATATTTGAATTTTTATTCAATTTTTCAAATCTTATGACAAAAACATAGTATTTGTAAAACAAATTGATTTTTATTTCAATTAATATATAATTCAATGATTTTATGACAAAATATTTGTTTGAATCTAAATATTGAATATATTTTTGATAAAATGTAAAATAAAATGATTTCATAACTCATAACATAACGAACTCTTCGGTGTGAAACTCCTTTTCCACCTTTCCGTCCGAATTGAAGAAACGGTGTTTCACTTTCAAAAGTCTGTCGGCTTTGACCTCTTCTTTAATCGCATTGTCATTATTGGATGTATTGCTGCCATCGTTGAAGACAAAGATAGGATAATCGCCGGTTTGGTTGGGAGGGATCAGTAGGTCTGGCATTGAATTGACAAACTCATAGAATTCAGACTCTGTTCTGCAATAGAAAGCTAAGGCACAGGAGGGGTCCATACAGGAGATGGATGTCTTACGCGGGTTATCACAATGAAATGAATCCAATGGGAAGTTGGTTTGTCTCACATCAACGGCCGGTTGACAGTAATGAGGATCGATATAAACCAACTTTTCCTCCTGAAAGCCAATGAAATACAGGGAATGCTTGGGCTTTCCGCCGATAATTCCCAAACAGTTATTGTGTGAAAGCATTTGCTTAACACAAGGAATATATATTGGGTTCAACCGGTCTGTGCCCAAACGGACGGGTACTATAATTATAAGTCCTTTCCATTTGGTTTGTAATGACTCTGAGTTTAACGAATTGTTAGCTACAGTGAAGGGCAGAGAACGCGGACCAGAGTTGAAGTATGAGGTATCGGTTAAGTTGAATGTGGACTGACAGCCATAACTGGCCAGCGATGACGTCCTACTCTTTGAACGCGATTTACTTGAGGTCTCGCAATACATGTCTTCGTTGGCAACCACTCCGACCTCTATATCAGAGCTTTGAGACGAAAGACTGTATTTTCTCTTCGAATCAAAATTGGGTTTAATTTTGTCTGAGTTTAAAGTCTCGCGACTTATGGTTGGGTTTGAAGTGCAGAGAGTTATCACGTCTTGAATGTACACTAATTGGAGTTAAAAACCCATTGTTTTCATCAAATAATTGACTCCAAAGCATGACATACCTGTGCTGTCCTGAGCGACATAACAGCAGATGTTATTCAGAATCGGATTACTTTCTGCGGCTTTACTTAATGCTGTCCTTAAAGTCAAAACAAACAAAATTTAAATTCAATTTAATTGGCTTTTAATATAAAAATCTTCACTTAAGTAGATGTGCGACCGAAGCGGGTCCGTACCAATCGCCCGGCCTTTTGCCCATGTTTTCACCGAATTTGACCAATTGGTGGACAGAAAACGGACAACAATTGGCATTCGGGTCGTCAGCAAACCATTTGATTATCATTCGGTGAATCATATCTTCTTTATCCGATTGACTCCCTTTCCATCGCCATTGTCTTCCGAGATAGTGAGTGAGCAATGCCTGCGCCAAAACCATTTGGCCAGACCTTAACATACAACCCCATCCGCAGTCTGTCGTAAGACTAGAATTACTTAATTTCGGGAATTCTCGGCGATATGTAAACCAAATACGACTATAGAAGTCATGTCTGAACCGATCGATAGCCGAATGTTTTGATTGATTGTCGTCACGACTGGACTCGGAGTGACTGTCCGTTAGCTTCTTGTGGTAGAACTGTCCCAACAAACAGATCGGCGACTCATAACTAAATCGCGTCTTTATTTTAGTCGCTAAACCTTTATATCAATTAAAATCCTCAGTAATTGACATCAAATGCAATCAAATGTTTGCCGATATTTACCGAACTTAACGTTATTCCAGATCGACATAAACATTGTCTTCATTTTGTCTCCACTCTGACCATCAACTTCTTCCTCTTCATCATCCGAGTGGACAGACAATGACCGTCGGTTTGAGTCAATTGAATGGTTGGAAAACTGCGGTAGAGTTCGGGCTTTGGATGAATCGGTCGATCGGTTGTCAACTGAACCGAAACTCAGTCTTTGTTTTGACTCAATGTTTGATAACTTTTTGCTATTCATTAAGGATTTGGTCTTTAATTATGGGTTTTATTAAACAATAAATAATTGAATCAAAAAATGAGTGAAAACTGAAAACAAAATTAAATTGAAATCACTTTTGAAAAGATATTTTCAATTGATTTGTCAAATGAGTCCTAAATTTGCATAACTTTTGGGGAAAATATATGAATTGAGTTGTGATTGGAGTCTAAGTATTGACTATTAGTTCAAACAGTTGTCAAACAATTCAAACAATTCATTGATTTTCAGCTATTTTTCGGTTATTTTAGACGTTTTTCAACAAAAAAAAACATTAATTTAATTACAAATTATCGCAAACTTTGTCTCAATATATGAAATCTTTATTCATTAGTAAAACCATTAAAAAACATACAATGATTGCAAAAACACCTGTCCTTACAGTCATTACACAATTTATGTGTTATTTTCAATCAATTTATTAGTAATTTATAACAAAATAAATATATTTAAAGACATTTTAGTTAACAATAGATTAGATCTAAAAAACTCTTTAAATCACTTCAAAAGACATCTCTTTTTGATATATTTTTGTTTAAATACAAAATACTCTTCAAATGATTGAATGATTGTTTCAGTTTTGAAATGATATTTGTTTTGGCATTCATTCAAATCCAAAGAAAATCGATTCAACAGTCAGTGAATTGTCTTCAATAGTCTTCCGTATGATATAATTCAGTTAATAGTCTGTACACATATGAGGGAGAGTTACCACCACTGAGTGGGAAAGGGATATACAGTTAAACACAATAGTTATCAAAGGTTTGAATAAATGCTTACATATTGGACACAAAAATAGTGACCAATTCCGGCGGAACGTAATCGAAGACAGGATTAACGACGTGACAGTTTGTGGCCATATCTGGCTCTTCGTAAGCCATCACTTGTTGTGGAGACGAAAACTTATTGAACGCCAACTGATCGTGACTTACGAGGTATTGAGGCGTGAGTTTGAACATTGCTGTGCAGACTATCAACTGACATGACATTCAAGCACTCAATTAGTTTGCATTAAATTATATCAAATAATAATTACGGGAACGGAATAGTGTTTAGCAGCCAATGCCAGCGTATAGGCGCCGCTCACGGCCTTCAGTCTGTAAATACAAATTGACATAAAATATATGTGAAAAAGGAGTGAAAAGGGGTACAAACCCTCCGTTAGCCATAACAGAGTGCGTCCCTATTATGACCTTGTTAACTCTGGACATAATGGCAAAAATGGCTGAATCGGGGATTATTGTAGTATTTATTTTCTCGTTGGACAGACTCGCAGCCAATTCGTGACCCTTTGATTAGAAATAAAGGGTTAAAAAGTGGACTAAATATACAAACAATTGCATACATTATAAAACGGCGCGCATTCGGCGACCACTACTTGAAAACGCCTTTTCTTTTTGGCCGCAAACTTAAGGAACGCTTCGACGGTCTTAGACTTCCCGCACGTCATAATCACTTCGTCTGAATAGATGTGTTCCAGAGATTGTTCGGCGATATTCTCGCCACTGGTCTCCAACTCCGACAACAACTCATTGATTGAGTCATTTATGGCTTCTTTTAAATTATCGTATTTTATATCATATGTTTGAGTCATGTCTTCATCGGTGGTCATCATCTTCTGAAGTGATTCCTCGACATCCCCTTCCGTGTGGACACCCCTTGCGTTCGCGTATTCGTCTCTAATTATCTTCAAAACCCTTTTAAACATATTTCCGGTCACTGTTTCGGTGGGCTCTGCGGTAATCACCTCTTCGGCGATGTTTTTGATTAAAACTATAAGTTCTCTGAAAGGATTGAACCAATGGTTAGATTAGTGGGTGTTTTGAGTCATTCATAGACCCATACCTGGCGTTAGTCCACTGGAACTGATGGATCACCTCTTGGATGACAATCACTGTCTTCTTCGCCGATTCGTACGAACCGTTCGTTAATCTAATCATTGATTGAAAACAAACTCAAAATAAAATGTATTTTCAAAACAATATTCAAAACAAACCCTAATTTCAAGTCATTTATCAAAACCATTAGCTTTTGATGAACTGAAAGGTCTTTTATTGAATCCATATTTGAATCAAATTTGTAATCAATTGAAACAAAAATAAAACAATTTTTTACCAAATTTTTACAAATATTTGAAAACTCATTGAAATTCACGACTTTTTTGGCGCAAAATACAAATGAATGTAAAAATCGTTGAAAAGATTTATTCATTATTTAAATAAATACCAAAATATTTGTTCAAATGATTCAAACATTTCATTAATTTATTGACAAAAATTTGAAATCAATTACAAAATGATTATAAAATGAAAGAATAGTTTCAATGTTTGTCTAAATGTCAGTCAATGGAGAGGTTTTGCGTGATTTTTCATAAACCCTTTCCTTTTCAAACCCCTTGTCCTCATCGTAACCCATCTCTTCTTCGTCATAATTCCTCTTAACCTTTGATTCTTTAACGGACACATCAGTGCTGTCCTCCCTTTCCCTTCTCTTCTTCTTCTTTTCCTTCCTGTCCCGACTCCTACTGCGATCCCTTTCCCGATCTCTTTCTCTCTTCTTTTTATGGCTTTTGTTTGGACTTCGGGAACGTTTTCTGTCTCTACTTCTGGACCTTCTCTTTGGTGACCGATCTCTTGGACTGTATTTTCGCGGAGGACTTAAAGACAGAGATTTTTCTGGAGATTTCGACAACTCTTTAGATTTAGATCGGGATCTGACCTCAGGTTCTAATACTTCAATCAATTCCTGTTTTTCAGATTCGGGTGGAAGTTCTGGTCCTTCGGGTTTGGTCTCAATTTCAGTTAACTTTTCCAAAGGTTTTTCCAATTCTTTTGTTTTGTCTTTTTCTCTTCGTTTGGAAGTCTTATCGGAAGTCTTATCCCTATCTCTGTCACGACTTCTACTTCTCCTCCGAGAAGAACGCCTTTCCTCTCTCTCCCGACTCCTACTTCTCCTTCGATGTCGTCTATCCCTTGACCGCGATCTCGATCTACGCCTGCGTTCATGAGATCTTGAGCGACGTCTCGGACTTCTGGAGCGCTTCCTCTCTCGTGAACGACTTCTTCGGCGTTCTCTAGATCTCGAGCGACGAGTTCTGGGACTTCGGGAACGACGTCTTACGCGTGAAGTACTTCTTTTGCGAGACCGCGAACGGGAACGGCTTTTACTCTTGTCTTTACCCGAGTATTCAAGAATTTTATCGAATTTCATCGAAAATCCCGGTTCTATGGCCGCAGATATCAATGACTGAGCCTCTCTATAGGGGAAAGGTATGTCATACTGTATATTGAAATACAAATGATAAAAAGAAATGTCTGTCCAATACCTGACTCTTTTCATCGCCTCTTCAATCTCTTTCTGCGCGGCCTCTGAGCTCTTGGCCTGGGGTTTCACTATTGAATTGTTTGAGTGATTTATTCTGTAATTAAATTGTGTTTTAATTTTATTAAATGTTTTGAAAAACGTTTCACTCATTTGACAATCAATTTATAAATTACACCCTTTTTGTAGTGAAGGGAAGAACTCATCAATGTTTGGCATAATTGATTCATTCAGGGCTATATATGTTAACATTATTTATATACAGTATCTATAAGCAATTTGGAATTCATCTTGATCAGTCTATAGATCAGTGTTTCTAACGTTTGTGTTGCCAAACAGGTGTTGTGTTTAAATAAAGGGGTATTTTGTTGAATAAAAAATAAATTGAAATCATATTACGACTCACTTCAGGGGTCGTCCGCCAAATATAACGCCATTGTATTGCAAAGCGTTGGCAACCGATGACTGATCAGTGAATTCAACGAATGAGAAACGGGTCGGTTGTGTCTCATCCCCGGCCATACGGATGTACTTCACTTCACCGATTTGGTTGAAGAATGTCAACAACTGTTCCGCAGATAACTGATTGAAGGGATAAATAAAATAAAGCCTTAATTGTGAGACAGAAGTAAATGAAACCCACAGTGGAGTCCAGATTCCCGACGTAAACAGTTCTTCGGATTTCTTCAATCTTCGTCGGATCCATATTCGCCGGCAAAGGAGGATATTGTGGTAATCCGAGTGCTGTCAGACGCGGATCTATTGTTGTGATCACTTGAGCGCCGCCGACACCTGTAATCACTTGACTGACAACTCCGCTATTACTTCCGCCCCCAAGAGGTCCACCACTCGTCAGATTCATTGCTGTCGAGGCGTCGGGTATTTTGCCTAAAAATAACCACAAATTCAATGCATTTTAGTTCAAAAATGATTCATAAGGTGTGAAATGATTGATACCGTCGTCAACCGGGAGGACAATGAGAGCTCTGTCGACAAACACCGTATTTGTCAGGTGTTGGGCAACGCCTGCACTCGAGCTGTCGGAGTATCGGATATAACAAACCCTCGAAGTCGGCAAAAGTGAAGAATCTCTGAAGGAATGGATGAAAATGTGATTAATTGTGGCAAACATTAAGACATCCAAAGACCCACTCATTTGGATAAACAATAATCTCTTTAATTGTTCCCAAGAATGCAAACAATGTCTTCATTTGTTCATTTGTAGCGCTCGGAGCGATGTTTGTCACCTGTATTACACACGTGTCCGACATTGCGGTCAACCAGTGGTCAGTCGGCGGTAATGACAGACAACTAATCCAACGATTGTTTTCACAATTAATTCAATAATCCTTTCATTTGTTTATTATTTTGTCTTCAAATGAAATCCAATCAAAACTTTGTCACAAATAATGTCTAAAAATAATGTAAACTCAAAAACAATAAATTTATTTTAAACTGCAATTAAGGGTTGGTTAGTATGCACTCGAAATATCCAATTGATCCTGGTAATGGTATTGGTACTGGTGTTTAGACTGACCACTATGTCCACACCACCCAACCCGAGGAACGGCTGATTAATTGCCGATTAATTGATGTCTTTCTCTATAAAAAGCACTTCATTTGTGAATAAAGAAAACGTTTTTCACATTAAGTGAGGAAATGATTGAATGAATGACTGAATGTCTGAATGATTTGCAAATTGTTTACAATTTATACCAATTTTTAATAAAATTTTAATTACAATTGAATTGAATTTAAGGCAAAACAATGTCAAACAAAAATCGTTTGGTTTTCTCTATCATTCAGTTCTTAAGCGATGAACTCAAGAGTGAGACCATGTCTTCGGACTCCAAGGAATCGATTGAAGGTTTGTCTCATTTTATATCCATTTTATGCCTTAACTGATGAATGACTGCACCGGTAGTTGCCATTCAATGTCTTGAAGCGGCGTTTGGTGTCAATCCCATCGATGTCTCACTTCAGTCAAACCAAACATTGGACAACATTTTCAGCGATTATCTCAAACATAATCAAAACGTAAAGTATTTTGGTTTCAGTTTTATGACAAATGGGATAATGTTTTGTTGATTAAAGGCATCGGGAGTTCGGCCACAGATCCCGGTGACTGAGGAGCAGCGCAAAGAAGCGGAACGACTGAAGAACGAGGGCAACGAACTCATGAAAAGTGAACGATTCAGTGAAGCACTCGATCGGTACACTCAGGCCATCGATTTGGACGCCTCTAATGCTGTCTACTATTGCAACAGGTTTTCGGTCTTTTGTTGTCTTTATTTGTGCTAAAAGTCACACATTTTGTGTCCATTAGAGCCGCCTCTCACTCGAAGTTGAATAACCATGAGATGGCTTTAGAGGACTGCAAGCGTGCCATCAGTTATGACCCTATCTATGGTAAGGCCTATGGACGCATGGGTTTGGCTTACGGTAATCTTAATGACCACTTGAGGTCAAGGGATTGCTACCGAAAAGCTGTAGAATTAGATCCAAATAACGAGGGCTACAGAAACAATCTAAAGATAGCTGAAGACAAAGTGACAGAAGTGAGACAACTATCCCTTCCTTTCACTCACTTATTATTTAACTCTTTTAATGTGAAAGCAATCGTCAAATCCTTTCGGAAATATGGGAAATCCGTTTGACTTGAGTTCCCTGCTATCAAACCCGGCGCTAATGAATATGGCCTCACAGTTGATGACTGATCCGCATATGCAGAACCTGTAAGTTGTTTGAACACCTGTGCGATCAGTACTTGTATGTAATGAACAGATAATAATGTAATTAATCCATAGAATGGGTAATTTAATGACGGGTGCGATACCTAATAACAACGCTCCAACTGCACCAGAAGCCGGAAGTGCACCGCCGCCTGCAGGCGCCGGAATAGAAGCTCTTTTACAGGCGTAAGGAATGGTAGAAAACAGTCAAAAGTTTTATTTAATGTTTGTTTTGATTAAGTGGACAACAAATTGCGGCCCAAATGCAGGCATCAAATCCAGATTTAGTGAATCAATTGCGTAGTGCTATGGGAGGAGGTATGGGAGAGAATCCCGATGCAGAGGGCGATCCAAATAACCCCTCAAATCCTAACGGAAGTGGAGATAAGAAGACGGATTAGAAAATCGATTAAAAGTTTATATAATAATCAAAAAATATATTTCTTTTTTTTAAACAAAAAATTTTAGCAAAACTTTGATATAAATAATGATTTAATGAATTGAATGTAAAATTAAAATCAATTTTATTCAACAAAAACGAAAGAAATTTCATCAAAATTGTAGTCATTTTTCATATAAGAGTCAATCATTTTAATTGTCGGCAAACAATGCATTCCCTTCTCTATCGGGTAAACACTGAGATCAAAGTCAACGAAAGCCGACGGTTCCAGAGGTCCGAGAGATCGGCCAGAAATACCTAACCATAAAAGTGTTTGATTTTGAGCTGAATTATCAAAATATAAAATCGGATCTATTGTTCGGGTGCTGTCAATGAATAAACTGTTTTAATGGGATGTCAATTGAAATGAGTGTAAAAATACCAGCAATTGATTAGACGTAGGGTTATATCGAAGGGAGACTTAAGACTGACTTTGCTTTCAATCCTTTCCACCATTAGTTTCAGGTCTCCATAATTGGGTGCCTTTTGTCCAATAAATTGATTGTTATTTGAAAGCAATTTAGACTAAAGAGTGACTGAAATACCATTCTCTCGAGTTGTGAGGTCTGGAGGTGTCCGCGCTCTCCAATGCCTGTAATCCAAACGATATCTAATTTTCCGATTTCTGTTGAGTTCTTCAAAACATTGGAATTATATCTTATGCTTGGCTTTGGAGTCAAACAAAACAAATATTGTCGGCATTCCTGTGGATTAAATCGATTCACTTTCCCGAACACCCAGTGCTCGACATTATCCTCAGCTATAATCGTGTTCATGGGCTTGACATCAAACTCTTGTGACGGCTCTAACATCACTCTCTCCAGACATATGGGAGTTGAGGTTAGGTTCTGAAGAAGTGCTTCCAAATAGACTTCATCGCTCTGTTAGACAATCAATGGCTTAGTGTTTGATTTGAGACTCAATTGAAACACTGCTTACAATAGAGTCCTAACAATCAATTCATGCATTAAATCAATGATTGTTTGAAATAAAACCAAATTTTAGTAAAATATTAATCAAAGCGTAAGTCAATAGACGTGCCATAAGTAAGGGTGCGATCAATCAGTCATTCAAAGGGTTTAGTAATTAAATCAAAAAAATAATACGAATATTAATATTAGTGTTCATTAGAATGGCTTTAATTAACCCCTGATTTATGACAACCCCTTCAGATATCCCATAAATACCTCTGCGTTATAAAACTTAGTCTTTACGTCCAAAGGCTTTAAAACTTGAAATTTAAAAAACTTTCTGTAATTTTGTCTTTCATTTCCATTACTGATGAAACCAATGGTGCAAATGAGCCTTCAATTAGATTATAATCATTAATACATTGCATAATTGGGTGCCATTTGGACAGCACTGACACATGAGCTCCCAATTCCTTGACTTCATGTTTCATAATATCGTAGAGATTTTGTTTTGCGTCCAAAAGTGATGCTTTGGTTTCACCCAAATTGATGGCCCGATTGCCGACCTGGAGGTCAATGCGGACAATCACATCAGTGACCACTTCTTTCACCGAATCGTTAATACAGTTGAGAAAGAAAGCAAACGTTTCGCCCAAATATACGTTTCCGAAGTTCTGCGGCAAAAGACACCACTCATTGGCCACCGATTGCGGCAAACATAAGGCATCGATGGTATCGTCTGTTCCTATATATGACTGATATTCCTCTGGAGTTATGAAATGATTAAATTGTGTTTGTTTTGATACCACTCTTCCCACTGTTTGAACCAATAATTAATATTTCAATACATTTACCCCTGAATTACATACCCCTTAATGAAAGCATATTTTCGGGTTTGACTTCCATTTCAATTAAATTTTATAAAACATTTAATTTTTGTTATATTTTTGGTTCAAATGAATGACATATTAGTCGTTATATCAGTTGTAAACACAAACTCAGTGTAAAAGTAGTTTTGAAATAACATATGATTTGCACAGAAGTGGCAAATGTGACTGATCTTGATATAATACCGGTGTTAATACTGTATGATCATTGTGCAATGTAAAATGTTCAAGGACTTTGTGCATGGTCATTTCATATATTTCTAATATGAAAAACTTTAAAGTCTATGAGTGAGCATGTACATTGTACAGTATGAGAGTCAATATACTGTAGCAAGGATATTTACATATATTTAATAATAGTTTTGTTTAATTATTAAAATGATTTATATTTGTGTTTATTATTCACTTTTTTCCAAATATTATATGAATTCAATTCATGAATAAATATTTTGTAATAAAAGTATTTGTTTCCGTAATTTCGGTCAAATATTCAATTCTGGTTGAGTTTGTGCTTGATCAATTTCTAAATGAAATTAGTCTAGTAATCAATAAAAAGTTAAACTTTTATAAACTGAGCTAGTTATATCTATATTTTGTTTGAAGATTTAAAATAACAAAAAAAAACTTTAGTTATTTGTGATAAGCAATATAAGTTATATTAAAAATTAGACAATTCATTGATCAAGGTGAAATGAGACAAAAATACACAATTATGTGTATTTAGAACTTTAAATTTATTAAACAAAAGATTGAGCATGTAAATTACTACCCTGTTAATTCTTTAACTAAACAGGATTTTTGAATATAGTTATCAAATATTATTTCACATTTTTGGCAGAATGTGTGAAACAAGTGATCGATTGTATGGAAAGAAGGGTTTGTTTTGTTCCAAATGTTGGTCTAATTGCAGGTCATCTCCAAAGAGATCCGAATTTATATCCAATAAAACGTGAATTTATTATAACTTATAAATCGTTTCAATACTTGTATTACTTAATGAAATCATTGAAATTAGACTCCAATTCCTGACTTCTGGTCCACAAAAATGCATATCATATGAGACAATAGAAGATCTAATTTTGAGTAACTATGGGAGCACTGGATCTGACATACATTTCCATAAAATTGAAATTCATGTAAACTCACGAATAAATGCAAATTCAGTGAAATTCTGTTGATTTAGGAATTGAATTAAATTCTTGAATAAATTTGTTTAAAATATTAAAGAATTGTTGTTTTAATTCAAATGTAAACGAGTTTTTGACAATTAATTAGTAATCAAATCACGAAGTCTTTACTCAATACTACTCTTGAACTCAATTATGAGTTAAACAAAACTTCATTTACTTTCTGAAGACAAGAATCGAGTTTTAAAACAACTCTAAAGTTATGTTTGAAATGTTTTTTAATTGAATTCTGGTTTTGGTTTTGAAAATCAGTGAAATCTTTTGCGAAAAATGTTTTCAAAGTTTTATAAAATAATATTTTTATCGTTTGTTTTCAATCAATATTTTGGCGAAAGTTTTATTGAAAAAATTGATTCAAAAGAAAATGATTTGAAATTTAATTATTTAAATGAAAGTTATTTTTTAGAAAGAGTTAAACGACAAGAAGAAGAGGGTATTATTGAGTGCTAAACACTCAGTGACAATCATTTAACACTTCCTCTCATTTGTCTATTAGGCCAAGAGGTTGCCCGAGCGCTCATATGTGACTTTGGCTCAGGTTCTCTTTTGCAAACATGTGGTTGGAATGTTCCCCCTGACAGTCATCCCAAGTTGAGATGGAGGACAGGACAAGGAGCACAGGCTTATTGGATGGGCGGACCGCGTAATGATCACACTCTCGCCGATACGAGTGGTACAGCAATAAAGTCTTTCAAACTTTCTTCAGATATTGAATAAAATGTTGATTTTTTCAAAGGGGGTTATATTTACTTCGAGACATCACAACAACCCATTCCTAGTATTACTTCTTCACAATTGAATGAACCCTTAAACACAACTTCTGGTCTCAACTCAGCTCTTAATACTAGACTATCGACTGGAAGTGCTTTACTCCGACCCCTTCTAAACAAATTTCCAATATTCCATCCCAGCTCTTCTGAGTCAAACAATGAGCTACCAGTGCCCACCTCATCCTACTTTCAAGGACCCAACATATCAGACACCGGACCCAATGGCTTGTGTTTGAGTTTCTTTTACTCAATCGATGGCTTGAGTGCAGACAATCTCCAAATACTATTAAGAGATGTCGAAACAGCAATGGATCGTCAGATTTGGCAAAGTAGTGAAGGAATGGAAGGGACGTGGGTTAGGGGTGAAGTGGCCTATACTTATGGATCAGTTCATAAAGTATTTAAATTTCAGTCATTTTTATCTCTCATTTATATTCTCTTTATTTCGGAATTCAAATCAAAGGTTGTATTGAAAGCCAGCGCTAAAAACCTGGATGACTCTGACAGAGCCTACAGGGGATACATAGCCGTCGATGATGTCCAGTTCCAACCCATGGATGAAGCGGAGGAACAGTGCAAAGGTTTTGAAAAACTATTTATTCGTATTTTACAATACCTGTCCAAATCCCAGGTCACTGTACTTTTGAGGGTGGACTCTGTGGTTGGACTAATCAGGAAGAGAACGATGAGTTTGATTGGAGTCTCGGCAGAGGTTTTCATTTATTTTCATTGCATTTCAATAATTGTTTTATAAAAATATCATTATTTGTCACAAAAGGCTCACAAAATATATTCACCGGTCCTTCACGTGATTTCTCAAGTTTTGGTCAAAATGAACAATCGGGTGGTTTTGTATACATTGATGCCTCATATCCCAGAAGACCAGGCGATAGAGCAATGCTTATCAGTCCTCTTATGAACCCAACGGGTAATCAAGTGTTGAGTTTCAGAGAGTTTTGTTGTTTTTCATAATTAATATGTATTTCAGAGGAAAGCAATCCTTTTTGTATGAAATTCGCGACTCATATGTACGGCAATGGTATCGGAGTTCTAAGAGTTAGGCTCAGGTATACCGGAGATGAAGAGAGACCCGAAAAAATATTGTGGGAAATGAAAGGAGAAGCTGGAAATAATTGGTACCTTGGTCAGATACCGGTGTCTTCACCCGCTCAGTCATATCATGTAATAAATACAAAGAATTTAACATAATTTTAAAATAAATAAATTTTTACTAACTTTTAGGTCGTATTCGAAGGAATTATAGGCCAAAACTCATTGGGAAATATAGCCATTGATAATCTGTCGTTCCAAACGGGCACCTGTCCCAGTATGTCCGGCATATGTCCTGGAATATGGAATACATCTTCAATATAACCCCTTAATAAATCACTCTTTTATAGTTTCCCCGCAAACGGCGTCGAGAGGTAGTGGTGATTGTACTTTTGAGGAGAACATGTGTTTGTGGCACAACCCTCTGCCGCACAGTAGGGTCGATGACTTTGATTGGCTGAGACAGTATAGCTTTGGTGGAACGGGTCCTAAATATGATCACACGAAGAAAACAGCTGAAGGTTTGCATTGACTCTAAATTACCCCTTATTTCACAGAAATATAATTTTAGGTTACTTTATAAACCTGAGCGGCGATGCTCTACAGCCCCAGCGCGGGGGCACCAGAGCCTGGCTTTTGAGTCCAGAGTTCACACCACAGACCACAACACCTAAATGTATGTCATTCTACTACTACATGTATGAGCGCACTATAGACCCCGCGGGTCCGAGTTTGGGAAGTCTAAGGGTTTATATTAAAACACTCAGTGATAACGGAGAACAACTCAATTTGATTTGGCGTTTGAACAATCACCAAGCACAGGTATGTCATACAGTACTTGAAACAGCACTGTATATAATAATCAATACTAGGGTTGGAGACCAGCAAAGGTTCCGTTGACTTTAGGTCTGGAGAAGAAGCCACCGCTTCAGACGTATCAGATACTCGTTGAAGGCATTTGGGGCGACGGAAGGGTAGGTATTGACTGTGAATTAGGTTTTCAATTGAATTATGTTATAAACCAACGATAGGTCGGAACGATAGCCATCGATGACATCAGTTTCTTTGACGGCAACTGTAGCCGTGAGTTATCACTACTTATAAACATTACAAACCACTAAACAATAAAACTTTATGTTCAGCTCAACCAACAAAAGCGATGGCAGTGTTAGGCGAGTGCTCTTTTGAGAGAGACCTATGCGGTTGGAGAAACCAGTCGGGAACGGGTCCCGGGCCTGAGGTCACTCAATTCTCGCCCTCACCGGCAAAGGCGGCCCTTATTTCAAATAAAAGGCAATCTGTGAACAGACTATCCGTTTCGTCAAAAGAATCCCTGACCTGGAAGTTGGCTACACCTACGAGCAGACCGGCCAACCTTCAAGACCATACATTCAGAGCACCCAGTTAGTTTATTCTTTTATTTTACTCAAAATCATTTAACCAAATACTAAACCTAACAAACCCTTTGAATAACAGCTGGATATCTATTCTTCGATGTGTTTAACCAGAACTCTATGCAATACCCTGTCCTCAGGTCACCTGAATTTCCGGGCGGAGAAGGAAATACACCGAAATGTCTGGGGTTTTGGTTCACACCGTTTGGAAGGTTTGAATATTTATGCGAAAATAGCTATTTTATCATTATTTACATTAAGGGGTGAAACAACTCTAATGAGTGTATCGATGGTAACGCAGGACACGGCAGAAGCCGGTGCTCTTCCAGAAGAAACAGATAAAAGAGGAAACGGAGGGTCAAGTGCTCTAAGTATTGAAACAAAGAATCTCTTGTGGCGAATGTCTACCCGAAGGTTCGACACGAGTCGCCCGGAATGGATATACGGACAACTGGCCATCAACTCTGAAATACCATATCGGGTGAGACAAAGACAGAGACGTGTTTTGATAGACAACTAATTGCCTTCAAATCAGATCCAATTCGAAGGCGAGGCCTCTGACGGTGGGTTCGCTTTGGATGACATCACGTTTTACGACGGGTTGTGTCAAAGTATGTCTAAAATTCAAACTTAACTTCAAATTCATATAATTTTTATTTTCTCTAAATCTGAACCAATAATACAATAATCAATAAACCGATAGCCCGTCCACTTCAAGCCGCAGTCACTTCTACACAAACAGACAATTTGAATGTCAACGAGAAGTCACTTCGAGAGTGAGTACAGGAGTGAAGGAAACGGAAGTCTTTTATATTGATCTGTATTTCAAGCGATTATTAATTGAATTAAAATTACTCTCAAATTAAGTGATAATTAATTGAATATTAAATCCAATGAAAGCTAAGAATATTTAAACGGCTTTTAAAAGCGATTATAAATTAGTCGTTAAAAATCATTTCAAATAATAATTGAATGAATGTTTCAATGAATACATGATTTCTACAAACGATTTGTAATAAACTCTTCACAAAATCAATGATTAATTCAATGATAAAATCAATTAAAACCTGATTTTAGGCACAATTTAACTGTAGTTCCTTTGAAGGCACTCATTGTCTGCTCAGTTGTCAGTCATTTATAAATACGATATTTACATAAACTACTGGTGTTTTGATAGTTGTGTTCACTTTAATAATGTGTACCAAAGCGTACACTCAGGCAGTGATTCGTCAACACTAACTCAAACACATTAACCGGAATGTCGTTCCCTTTCAGACAATAGTGCACTGAATGGACAAAAATGTGTTAAAAAAGGAAACAATGTTTTGAAAGTCACAAACATTTTTGCTTTTGCTTTTGTTGGAACCGTTCTCACTGTCCTCAGAGCTGCCATTAGTGCCTCTCCTTTGCTGTAAACTTATGTTTTGACTATTGGGATGAACCTGTTGTCCGCCCCTATGGTATGGTTGCTGGGGTTGGGGTTGTTGTAGTGGCTGTTGCGGTTGTTCTTCATTAGGGGTTCTTATCTGTGAATACCTCTTATCTTCATCTTCTTGTAATCTTTTGGCTAACTCTTCGTCCGTCAAGTCTTCCATTCCTGACTCGTGTTTGAATTGTTCCCATTCCTTGCAGGACTCGATCTGACGCTTCTGTTCCTCTTGAAGACTGAGTGCCACTAAATAACTATAAAATAATAATTAAATCAAAACCAAAGACAGGAATCAAAGGAAACCAACTCCTGATCTATCTGTTGCTGTGAAGTGGAAGCTGTGGTGAGCGCCAGCTTCGGGGGAACGATAACAAACTCTCCGTCAACAAACTCAGTGTCGCCTTCAATGTTGTTAAGTGTTTCCCAAACAACGTTCCCCTCAGTTATAAACCCCTGATCTGTCACGAGTTGATACAATTGGTTCTGATTTCAGGGGAAATAAATTAATTTATATTTAAATTGATTTTCAATTCAAACCTTATTTTTGTGTAAAACAATAAAATGATTATTTCTAAACAAAACACACAATTCCTGGTCTTTTAGGTTATTAACCAACTCCTGGAGCCCATAGTTTGTCAGTTGTGAAGCGGTCTTCTCTAAAAACTCTTCAGCAATGAGGGCTAACCCAGGGATCAAATGGTTTAGTAAATCAAACAAATGACTGAATAATAAATTCAAACCTTCGGTCACGTGTTCGGGAAGTGTTGACGTTTTATTGTTAATAATTTTATCGACTAATTGATTATAACTACAGTTCCCAACGGCTGAGCCCACCGTTTGGTCGTTGGGGTCAATAAGCCATCCGTGGTATAGAGGAATGTGAAGTAAATCAAAAACAATCAATTCTGGCGTATATTCAAAGTCGGAAATACTGTTCATAGAAAAGGGGAATAAGTTTTTGAAAAATATAAAAACCCTTTCCGACGAGTCATACCCCGTAAACCTGACGTTGACGTCCAACCCTTTGGGCAGTTTTGGCAATATCTGCATCGCATCCATGAAGTTCTGCTCATAGTTTAGTTGAACCCCTTCTGGAATATTCTGACATTGAATACAAAGATAAAGACATTTAAAGACAATTAAACCGCTTTTGAGAGCAAACCTTAGGAACACTACTGAGTATACAATCGCCCAAATACTCCATCAACTGGTCATCGGTTATCACTTCCATCATTGATGGCAATTGTATTCTTCGCTTAAGAATGAGGACATTAATGATGGCCAGCAGAGGACAGGGACCGTTCAGGTTCTGGGTTATGATCGGTGTCTTAACTGCCATCCAATTAATCCATTTTAGTTGATATGAAAGACCTGTCTCTCTGTTTGAACCACAACTGGCACTGACTGTTGAGTCCACTATAGGTTCAGACAATTGAGACATTGATGTCATTCCCGTGTTTTGATCGCTTGACTCGAGTTTACAATTGTTTGGCAACGGATTGGATGTCTGACCACAACTCGTGTCCACAATGTCTTCGTTGGTATCAAATGACTCATTGACTTCATTGTCACCGCTTTGTTGGTCAGTATTCAGACATTTATTGGACATAAAGTCATCGTTTGTCTCAAATCTGTCGTCCATTTCATCCAATATTTCATAATTTGATTACAAATTGATTTCAAATTATCTTTGATTTCAAAATCAAATTAAAAACAAAAATCATTTGAATTTTGATTTCAATTTAGTTTTGACTTAACTTTCAATCAATTGTATAATAAATACAAAAATCTCTTCAATGACTGATAAATGCGTTAATATTTTAATCAAATCTTTTAATTAATTATAAATTGATTTACATTTCACTAATTGTTATGCAATTGAGAAGTAATGGCAATACTGTTGAGTCAAACACTGTTTGTCAACGCATTCAGCCCTCGGTTTGCCTACAAATGGACAGACATTACGTCTCACACACTCTGGCCCTCAATCCGGCCCTCAATTGGTGTCGATTGGGGTTTGTTTTACCAATACTTTAGTTAAACTAATTGTGCAAATGATTAACACAGATATGCACACATGTATACACAAATGTGTATCACAGTGCTACAGTATATGTGCAAGTGTGAAAGTGTGCAAATGTGAAAGTGTGCAAGGTAAAGTATGGTTGTCTTTACTGAATAGACATAGATATAAGAAATAGTTATTGAAATGAATTGAAAGATAAGTTATTTATTCAAAGATTTATGATTTTATTCATTCAATTGATTAACACTTTTATTATTAACAACTGATTTGTAATTAAAACAAACGTTTGTTAAGATTTCCAATGAATTCATGTGAATATCAAAAGAGGTTTTTATTTTATAAATCATTGAATTTGAAATCAATTTAAGACTTCAATTGAAAAGATTTTTATTTATTGATTGTCTAAAAATAAGTTTAATTGCTTAAATGTTTTTTATCTTGAACAAACTGCTGTAACAGTACTTAAAAAGTTCAGAGTAATGGGAAAGGGATGGGAAGGGATTCAAACAGAGGTATTAATATCTTTTACTTCAAGTGTTAGTTTGAAATCTTTGAAACACAAAAACTCATAAATGAATATCAGAAGGGAATCATTGCTCATATGTTAACTGTACTGCTTGTGCCCTGGTATGCATTTTATAAAAATAGTCCAGAGCAAAAGTATAACAAAAACTTTCATGAAATATATTTTTTAATCATTGCTTTTCAGTTCAAAGTATTTAATGTTTAATTAACTCTTTGCGTGCCTTTCCCTTCCCGTCCCATCCCCTGGTCTTTTATATTCAAATGTAAGTCAATTACTTTCAATAAAAATAAATTTAAATTTATTATAAAATATTCAAAACTAGATTTGAAGTGAAATGCATACCCTATGCACATGACATCATACCTGTCCCTATCGTTGATTTAATCAAATGGTTATTGAATATAAATTAAAGTGATTTCAAGTACAATGAAATCTAAAATTAAAATAAATTATATTTTTCTTGAAATGTATTTATTATTAAAAATAAAAAGTGTTAGTATTGAAGGTCTTGTGATTCAAATCTATTAATAAATCAATTAATACTAAAAAAGTGTTGATTTCTCACATGATTTCACTTTTGATTAATTTTAGGAAATGCTATAAAAATAGTTTGATTTTAATGAATAATACAAAACATGAGTTGAAATATAAATTATTTATAGATTTATAGATAATAGAAATTGTTTTCAAGTTTTTGTGGAAAAACACAGAATTCCATGAAATTCTAGGGTTTGGAAGATTTGCACAGTTGGATAATAACACCCAAACACTCATCTCTTAAAGCATTTTTACTTTTTTACTTCAAGTGTTTTCAAAGTTCTTGTTTTGCAAAAACAGTTTCTTTGATAAAAACATATGAATGCAATCGTTTGCACAAAAACATCTCAATTATTGCAAAATTTAATGTTTTTATCAATTATTTGAAAAGTTTTTTGAAGAGAAAAATCATTTTCATTGAAGACTCTATTGTTTTGTAAATAAAATGCAGTAATAATTAGCAATTAATGTTATAAATGATTACAAAACAAATGTCATTCAAATAAACCTTAGGACTAAATAACGGGTCAATTATGAGAACAAATGCTTTTGAATTTCAAGATCGCATTGAAACGAGTTTCGGCTCTCAATTGATTAGCATTTGATAGACAGTAGAGAAAGGAGACGACAAAAAGTTTATTAACTATTACTTCAAGAATTGGGACAAACATTCAAACATTTATCGTTTCCTTTTGGTTATTAGCTAACAATGAGGACATACTCTAACAGTTGTCGAGTAATTGCTTTGAGAGTAAAACTCAATTCAATCGATGGTTTATTATATATCTGTTGTCTATCTTAGCCTTGATTTGACTTTTATTTTTGAAAATCGTTTGTAAGTCTGTTTGAAAGCCAGTACTCGAAGGTAAGCACCAAATGATTCGTTGGTTCAATGCTTGGCCTTATTTGATGCGTAACTTTCCTCCGATATAACAGACACACCACTCAGTGCTCACTGTCTTACTCTTTAGTCATTCAAACGATGCAATTCTTGCGATTGATTTTGTTGTGTTGTATAGCACTGTGCTATTGCTATCCGGAAGGGTCTCCCAGTTGTAAGATTGATACACCACAACATGACAAGATTAAAGCAAAGACAGGCAAATCACCTTTCACCATTGTGGCCACCACTCCCAAAGCACTGCCAAACGGAGATAAGACAATAACCGTAACCATAACCGGCGGAAGTGGCAAAAGCTTCAAAGGATTTCATATGACGGCTCGGGCGCCCAAATCCAGTGCCAGTATCGGAAAATTTACTGCTTCTGCAAATTCAAAGTTACTTCAATGCAATTCCCAATCCGTGAGTTCACTTTCATATTAACTTCAAATCAATTATTTGTTTCATTAAATGCTTTTTTGACTGAAGAATGCGATCACACATAAGGATAACACCGATAAGACCAGTGTTTCCTTCACTTGGACGGCACCCAAAAGGTTTAAGGGAAAGGTTGAGTTCAGGTAAGAAAGTATTGTTTTTTATTTGTCTCTCAATTAAATTAACATTCAATCCATTAGAGCCACAATTGTTAAGGAATACAAAGAGTTTTACACTAATGTCAAGTCATCTCAAGTGACCATAAGTTGAATGTAATGTCAAATCATTTTATAAATTCATGTTTTCATTAATTTTTGTTGAATTGAATTGAAATAAAATAAAATTTTGTTTTTTTAATGAAATAAAAGATTTGATACATATTTGTAACATATTTGAGTAAAAATTCAATTAATGTTTGATAACATTTGGGTTTATATACAGTAATCGACAAATCGTTTTCATTCAATACTTTTATATTAAAGGTTTGATTAATAAATGGTTAATAATGTCAATAACTTTTAGCTTTTTATTTAAATTTTTTATATCAGGTAATTATCTTCAAGTATTAAAAGACCATGATTACTTTACCTTACTTTCAATCATATGATGTAATTTGTGTAATGATTTGATACTACCTTATAATACCTGTATAATGACCGCCAAAAGTATCTGAGATATTGACAATAATTACACAATTATTTCAATTGTATTTAAATTTATTAAAAAATTTGATTTTAGTTTTGATTTTTAATTTCAGTTTTCCGAAGGAACTGAAATATATAGTTTGATTGTTTTGTATGTGTGACCCCCCCCCCCCCCCGCTGAAGGGAAAAACTTTA